>JANHFX010008123.1:9000-43427 GCA_027560015.1 Chloroceryle amazona
CAACCCCCCTGGACCCTGCGCTGCTGGGCCCCCTGCTCTGGGTGACCCTGCTGGGTGGAGCAGGGGGGTGGCACCAGGTGACCCCCAGAGCTCCCTTCCAGCCCCCACCACGCTGGGGCTCTGGGATTGTGCAGCGACTTGTCAGCTGTTCACAGGACCCAGCTCCACTGCTTTAAAGGCAGTAAAGTCTCTAATGAGACTCAAGCCTCAGGCAGTAAATTGTTCACTGGGGTCTTTGTCTTTTGCCTAGCATCCCCCAACAACAGCGGGAGTATCCAGGAGTGTCAGTTTTCCTGGGAAAGCTGTGCGCACACAGCGTGACACGCTCAGAGCTGCTGGGGCTCTGGGAGAAGACTTTGTTCACAGCTACCGAGCACCGGCTGCCTCGCCAGGAGCCTGCAGTGGGCAGCTATGCTGTAAAACCAGGAGCCAACAGCAGCCCAGCTCCACACCCAGATTAAGGTATCACACAGCAGCAGGGTATTGAACCCAAGGTGGAACTGGAGCAGCAGCTGTCAAGGATGGGAGCTATTGAATAGTAGGGACTGGGAGAGGGAGTCAAAACCCTTAGGTCTGTGTGCTGGGCAAGAGTCTGACCGATCAGCTTCCTGTTCCCAGTTCGCATCCATCCTCAAACCTGAGAGGGGAACAAAGATAAAAATAATGGCTACCTGCTCCTGGGTTCTGCTCCTACTACAACCACCAAGTTATAAGACACTGAGCAAACCCACAGTCCCATCTTCCTCATGGGAAGGACGAACTGGAGGCTTGAAACACACATCAGATGGGAGAAGTCCCTCCACCACCCAGCTCTGCTTCGCAGACGCCTCTCACAGATGACTAAGCTCCTATCAAACCTGCTGCCTCCGAGAGGTTTACTGTGAACAGCAGCTTCCCACAATCAACTTTTTCAATCACACACCATTGAAAATTTTGCCATGTTCTACACCCAGAGCTCAGCACCATAAGTGGTTTCTCCTCTAACCTGCATTCAACCAATGCAGGCACAGAGGCTGTTTTAACCAACACAACCTTCCAACTCATGAAGAGGAGCAGTATCACTTTCATCAGGCTCTTTAAAATAAGAATTCCCTCTGCAAACTGACAGTCATTCTCCTAGGTCCTGCCAAGCCCTTTGCCGTAGGCAAAGGAGTTGAGACGTCCCTTAGCATCAATTTTGTTTGTTTATTTATAAAGTTCACATGTTTGATCTTTGTTTAGCAACTGTTTTCATCTCTCCGTCCAGTGGTAACAACACAGCAGTTCTTCTCTTGAGTCAAAGAATCATGAGTTCTCTTTTCCCAGCTCTGGAAACCATCCAGCATCAGCTTTGAGAACTCATCAGAAATTTAGCAAGATCAAGTGCCGTAGGATCCGCAGGGAGAAGGGAACTTACCTCCACACTTCACATTTCTCACACGCAGTTAAAAGACAGGCTCTTTATGTCACCTTAAAGTTAATACTTTTTCAGAAATAATCTTCTGACACTTGGTTAATTTACCTCCCCTCAATCCCTGGTTACTTTTGAACGCTTTGTGATCACGACCAAAAACTGCTCAGCCAACCCCACACTTCTGGCAGCTTTGGAGAAATACAAACGCAGGCTCAAGAGCTTCATTATCACCAGTGTTGCTGCCTTTGGGGTTTTTTGTTGTTGTTGTTAGAGGTTAAACTGCTTCAAGACTCACCGCTATGATTACTGACTTCAGGAGACCACCGCAAAACCAAGCATTTGGGTGTGAACTATTCACTAGTTCATGGTGAATCTTGCTTTCACAGAATGAATTCAGTGAAGAAAGTAAAGCCCTCGAGGAGCAGTTCCTACATTTGTGATAAAGAGGCCGATCAACTGCTCAAGGACCATTCACCCCCTAACACTACCACCGGCTTCACACAAGCCCATCACAGGCTCTCCTTGGCCTCCTGGACCACTCCTAATCCACTGCAGAGTTTGGGAACCACTGCAATTAAACATATTCTTGATTAATGAGTCACTACATCCACCCTTTCTCCTGGAGACTTTCAGAGACAACAAAAATGTTTAGACACTCAGCTCATAGTTCGCTTTCATTGTAATGAGTGTCCAAAAGCCCTCAGGCGGCCACGTCAAATGAGTTCCTTTTCCATCCCACTGAATACAAAGGTTTGTCCAGGTTTCTTTTTCCTTCCATAAAAATCTCTGCAGACTACCCTCTGACCTCTAATTGCTTTACTCCCACACCAGCAGATGCTCAGAGATACTTCCAGGGTCTCATCAGCCCTTTAGCTACTCTATTTTCCTGCTGTTTATAAGAAAACTGAGTTAAGGGAGTAATGAGAAAATTGTTTCTGGAATTTCCACAGCACAATTAATACCACTGACATTTTAGCCTCTTAGCAATAAGATAAAAGTGTGCTGGTTGCTAAAGGAATGATCCAAGAGAAATCAGATTAATCTTCTGAAACGTGTGCAGTACCCCATGGAAAATATGGACCTACGCTAACAACAGGCTGGTTTATTTCTAGGAACTTCTCTGTGAAACACCAGAAGAGCTGATGAGAATCTAAAATAGGTTCCAAACAAGGTGCCAACACTTGGAGTTTAGTGCCACTGAAAGCACATCTCAAGGTGAGCCAGATGCTCAGCGTCACTCCATCTCCCCTGGTTTGGTTCCAGACCGATGGTAATTTCCAGTCCATTGTGAGGTCACTTAGTGCAGAGTACAGAGAGAAATAAAACCATCACTTAAACCTAACTGGGGTCTAGCTAAAGCCTGTGGGCGTGGGCAGGGCACGGGAGAAGGGCAACACCTCACAGCAGTCACTGCACTTCTGACTGCGCTGCTCTCAGCCCTCACTGCTGAGGTGAGCGGACACCAACTGCTTCCACAGTTACCACTTATCCCAGTTTGGGTGGTCCAGATCCCAAAGCCCCGAGTTCATTACAAATCTCTAGGCTAGTTTTCCTTGGGAATGTAGCAGCCCTGCTGGGGAACTAAACCAGAGCTATGAGACCTGGATTCAAGCCAAGTTCAGCATTAGCTGGATCCACGAGAGCAGAGAGAATGCAGTGGTCAGAAACACAAAACGTTCGGGCTCACCTAACTCCCCTCAAGCTCTTAAATTCCTTCCATCACTCACAGTCAGCAGCTACACAGAATTGTTTGGGAGTGGGCTCCACAGCTGTCAAAGCCCAAATCCATCCGTTTCTTGCTAGGACATCCAGGAGAAACCTTCCACAGCAGACTGGGCAGTCACCTGAGGGGTCTTAAAAGCACAATCTTGCAAAAAAATACAAACGTTAGTAGCTAGTCCAGCTTGCAGCAAATCAGAATTACACAAAATACTGAGATTATTGTAGTTGCCACAGGGGATGAGCATCTTATTCACAGCTCAACAGTCTTCCCTCCCTTTCAGCATGCTCTCCACATGAAGAGAGCCTCACATTACCTTCTGGTCCACCCCTGGTGCATTTCATGTGATCAAACTCCAACAAAAGTGGCTGCAAATCTCACTGCAAAAACCTGGCAGTCAGTAAAATCACGTAGCGATACGAGTATGTAAATGAAATCCTACCGGGGGTTAATTGTTGCCTTTGCTCCTTCACCATGGCTGTTACTTTCCTGCACATGCTCAAGCTCAGATGATGGCATCCCAGATTACAGGCTCCAGGAATGTCTTCTGGATTCCACAAATTTCCTTTCAAGAACAAAACTCAGACCCCAGATACGCCTCAAACGCTCGTATGACAAGACAGGAGATCGACACGATAATGCTTAGGAAGTTTCTCTTCAAAACTTCCACCAGTGGCTGGTGGTCTCTCCTCTGAGAGCCTAGTACCAAATTAACAGACTCTCCTTAAATGTGAGGGTGGGTGGTGTTTACCAGGGCTGGTTGAGGTGTATTTGAGAGAAGAGGCAGTAAGGAAAGTGTGGCTGAAACTCAGAATTCCTAAGAGCAGCGAGTCTGAAACCCATGGATCCTGCAGATGGAATCAGCTCAGTTTTAACTCTTGAAATGATCCTTTTAGGGGATTGTCTGAGTGGAAACAAGTTCAACCAAACATGAGATTTTTATTTTTATACATATATATCTTTTTTTAATTGATTTTAACTCTGAAAACCTAGTATTGCATAGGGGGAAAAAAAAAGGTACCAAAATCTGCATTCTTCAGAGTTTCCACTTAAATATTCATCTCAAAAAACCCTCACTTTTTATCATTCCTGTAGGAGTCATTTTTAAAATGAAGAATGAGTTGAGAAATTAAGCTCCTAACTTTAAAAAGGCACAAACGTTAGTTACAATGTTAGAAAAAACACATTCTGCCTTAAATCGTAACACCACTAAAAAAAACAAACCAAAAAACCACCAACAAAAAGATAACACAAAGAAACAAGCAAAAAAAAAAAAAAACAACAAACCAGCTCAAAAATTGACAATATAATTACTACAAAGTTTTGTTCTGCACACCACACTCGAGTCGAGGCTTCTGCACGCGAGAACTGTAGTCTTCAGAAATAAGAGCAAGATCTGCTTGGTAGTGAAAATATAATTTTATTTTTAACAATAGCTGCCAGCAGTATACTGGTATATCTGTAAAAGATGTTCCAGAGAGTGAAAGACATAAGCAAACTACAATAAATTGTATCAACTCTTCAAGTATTTTTGCAAACAATGCTCCAATTCTTGGTGTCCTGTCCTGGGAGTCTCAATATCCTATTCTGCTCCACCATCCTCCCATTCCCTCCCCACCCCATCATTCCCTCCAGAAACAAAATGTAATAGTTGGTGGCACAGGTTCTGAGGCAGATTATTTTTCACTTGGGATGAAGCCTTCTTCTGAAACTATTCATTGGACGTGTTCATAGCACTCCGAGTGGCAAAGAGTAAAAAAAGTTGACTGTACTTAGCCACTTTTTGTTCTATATTGAGATAGGCATCAGTGGGTTTGGCAAAAGCATCTTCAATTTATTCATGTCTGTGTTCCTTTGATACGAAATGCTAATTTACTACTTTAGCATAAAAACTTGATTACATCTCTCTTCTTATCACAGAACTGCATGCAGCTCTCCAGCAGTTTAGACATGCCCAGCGCGGAAAAAACACCAATTTTATGGGAAAATGCAAATGTACGAGCTCCGTGGCCATGACTGTCTGGGCAGGACATTTACAGAGACCAGCAGCGACCAGTAGATGGGACAGGAAAGTTTTGGAGTGTGTGAAAATTGTTCCAGAATTCACATGCCTCTTGTTCAACAGGCAGCTCTTACACATAAGGAATCTCTTGAAGAAGGAAAGATTTGTTAAGAGGAA
This sequence comes from Chloroceryle amazona, assembly GCA_027560015.1. Classification (NCBI taxonomy): domain Eukaryota; kingdom Metazoa; phylum Chordata; class Aves; order Coraciiformes; family Cerylidae; genus Chloroceryle; species Chloroceryle amazona. Next base: position 14,293 of record JANHFX010008123.1, read on the forward strand.
AATAAAAAATAAACCCATGCATATAGTATAATCTGTTCTCCCACACAAAACCAGAGTGAAGATGATGGATTTTCCCTTTCTGTTCAGGAAATGCACAAGTCACCTGTTTTAATGGGAATTTAAGCATATTTCAGCTCAAGAATAAAGTAAGTTACTCAGCATGCTAATACATGCAACCAACTCGCAAACTGGAATGCCTACTTGAAAGGGTAACTGCTGTTTTTAAATCGTAGAAGGGGCTAGAAGCATCATTTTAAATTTAAACAGGGAGTAGATTAATTGCTGTTTGATGAAATTAAAAATGCATTTAAAGATCAGATTGTAAACAAGTTGACAGAAGTCAAGAATTTACATAGTTATGAAAGGGCTTTTTTTAATTAACGTAGAGCTGCTGATTGGGGCCAGATGAAAGTGCTCTACCCACACCAGACGCTAAGTCTTTTTACACACCACCCGAGCTAACTCTGCTGCTCTGAAAGGATCACCCTTGGAGCCGAAAGCTCCTGCTCCCCACTAGCTTCCCAGCCTCTGCTGAAGGCAGGGAGAAGCAGACCAGCTTCTGCCACAAGGCAGTAGGAAGCCTAAGAGATACCAGCTCTTTTCACACAGGACAGTTAACAGCCATCCTCTAGTAACCGCCTTAGAAATTGCTACCCTGGTCCTCATTTGAATCACACCTCCAGGGGAAAGGCTCCGCCGCTCAATACTTCATTGTACTGAGATAAGAAATACATTAGTTAAAGCAAGAGCTTTAACTTTGTTTACAAGCTTTCAGACACAATCATTAAAATACTTCATGCTGAATATAACATATTCCAATTGTTTGAGGACTGCCTAAAAGGGAGAGAGAATATATTATCTATAAAAGAGAACGAGCCCGGTGTTTTAACGAGTGTGGGATTTGCAGGCAGCTCACACCAGGCAGAAAGGGTGTTCGTGCTCACACGCACATAATTGCTGCCTGCTCTGAAGTGTGCACGCAGTGGCTAATTTGCTTTTTAAAAGGAGTGACGCCCCATTGCTACAACCTCAGCCAACTTCCAGGGGCCATTTCGATCTAAGTTTAGAGTTAAAAACTTGAAGATATGCCCGCCATCACGTTGCTCCCTATATTTTGTTTTTAAAGGTTAACTATCCGATGGCAAAAAGCCCCAAAACGATGCAAGATGGGGTGTTGGTTGGTTTTGTTTTACTCCATTCATCATTAAAAATGTTGCTATCTAACAATAAAAGGAAGCTGCTCCTTTTTTTAGCTGTCACGTTGTAGCAAAGACCGAAGCCCTACAGAGGATTATTATGGCTGAGAAACTTTATTCAGGATGAGAACGTGACATTAGAATACAGTAATTATTAAAAGGCTACAATTAAGTTTTTCCTAAGCAGGTCACTCTGGAAGAATTTTCTTTCTGTGGCTAAACACCCTTGTAATAAATCGTAAAATAGGATTTAGGTGTAGCTATGGTTGTCTTCACGAGACACGTAACAGGACAGCTAACTGTCTTGGTACTGGGCTTCTAGCTCTAGGAAGGCAAGACAAGGCACCGAAGCCGTGTATACAAATACGGATCTTGTACTCTACCTCTTCTATGGCAAACTAACTTCATGGGTATATAAAATAGCAAAAGCAGGATGCTTAGAAAAAGTCAGGCTGGTTTTCACAAAGCCAGTGCTTACCAAAAAAAAAAAAAAAATAGTGTATAAAAGTGTTTACGTGAGCATTTCCGTGTTATTGCAGAATGTTAAATACTCTAAGAACAACCTACTAGGAATAGCACTTTCCAGCTTCTAAAATCAGTTAAATATAAAAGTATCTTTACAAAAAAATAGGCATATTAAGTCTAGCATTCTTTGGAGTCGTTTATGATGGTCTTTTAAAAATAACCTAGCAGTTTATTCATGCATCAAACTCATTAATTTTAAATAAGAAAACTATTCCCTGGTTTAGAAACTTTTGAAAATTGCTTTTAAAAAAATTGTAGTGCTATTCCTCAGTGTTGCTGTAAAAGGATTCCGGGTAGTAGTGCAATGATTATGAGCACGCAGGATTGCGGTCTAGGTGCACAGATGAGCAATTAGAACAAATTCAATGTAAAGGTCTGAATTTCATGCACCATTTCTTTAACGAGAGTAATTCATTCATATCCTTTCAGGAAAAAAAAACAATGCATACTAGAATTTAAGGCAAATGTTATCTTTAAAGGGCACTTTAGCTTTCTTCAGGAAAGAAAGAGCTTAAAAAAGTTCCCAGAAAGACTCCCACTTTAAGAGCTCTCAGTGTTCAGTCTTGCATCACCAATCATTGCACTGCTAGTCACCACACACAGTAGCTATTTATCAACTAGGACACTAATGTTGACAGGTACTTGGTTTACAACAGCACATTTTGTCAGTAAATATCACCAGAAAGACCTATACAAAGTAAAGGCTCTTAACTACCAAAAAGAAAGCCACTTGCAAGTTTGAAGGTGAACAGATAAGCAAGCATCCAATTCTTCTGGTTTCCTGATGGAAAAGGGCATCCTGACAATTAGTCCTTTGCTGCAATTCAGAATTCAGGACGAATAAGTTGCCAATTTAAAAAAAAACAAAACAAACCAACAAGTTTAAATCTGATCAAGCTCTCAAAGACACAGCTACATACTAACTCTGAACTGCGAGCCTCCCACTATAGCGCTCAGGCCTAGATTCAAACTTCCCTGACATCTCAGGTCATTCAAATCCAAGTTTCACATTTGAGTCCACTCTCAACCATTACCGTGATTTCAAATCCAAGAGAAACTACATTTAAAAACTTTGCCAAATAGTCTGCAAATGGCTCTTTTGGACGATAAGTTCCCTTCTCTATGTAAATAGGATAGACGAGCAGGTACAGTTCCACGCAGTCACAGAAACGACAAATGTGTAGAGATCTTCTGGAAAAGCAAGAAATTCCAAAATACATAAATATTCCTTGTACCATAGAGCAAGACAGTATCCTAAAACCAATTCCTAGACTGGGACCGAGTGTTTGCAACCAAAAAAATAGTGGTAGGGGCAAAATAACCCTTCCTAGTGAAGAACCAAGAGTTACCCCAGTGCAATATTACCATAACTGCATTAATGATATTCAAAGTCGCTGTGAGAGGAGGTAAGGAAAAACAAGCCTATAATTAAGTCTGCAAACTTTAGGTAATTACTGTACCTGGTCTATCCACCATAACTTTGAATAACTGCAAGTTCATGCAAAAAAAATTGCTATCTTATATGAAAAGAGCAGTCTGTTAGAAGCGTTGTTATGGAATATGCAAGAAGTCATCTCTTTTGCAAGTGCTGGTTACTTGGTGAGTCTCTTGGCTACATCACTGTAAGCTATCTCAATTTCTTTGTCTCCAGGACAGGTGTTGGTGAATTCATCCCTGCTGTAAGCATTCGTCAGGTATCTCCAAATCCCTGTCATTTCCTTGGGAATCTCAAAGTTGCGGTATTTTTTGGCCACCACCTAGAACAAAAGAATTAGATTATGAATTACCATCCTTCAACTTAAGCCATTTTTTCACCTCCTGTCACTCTCTTGTAAACTGTCCTTCCAATGGGTACTCTCACCACTTGTGAAGTCAGAAGAACCTGCCCCTCTGGGACATGCTTGTACCTGGCAGCACACCGCCCCGCTTCACTTCTGTTACTGTCCTCAGCAGAGTAAATGCTGCTGCACCCCAGCAGAAACTTAATCTGTGGCTCCATCTGCAGTACAAAACTGACACTGATCACCAGACACTAAAGCATGATTCTACAACCACGGTCTCTCTCCTAGGCCACCTCTTTCCACACTTCCAACTTTTTTTTTTTAACTTTTTTTTTTGTTTTGTGTGTTGGTTGTTTGGTTTGTTTTTTTTAATACAATCCTTGTGCTTCACATTGTGTTATTTACTTTGTTGCTAACAGAGCAGTTTTCTCCATCCACTCCAAACAGTTAACTGGTCACACGATGTTCACCTCTTTAAGTGATGCAACTTCCTGTGACCACACTGTCAGTAAAATGAGGTTTTGACTTGTGCCATTTTATCATTTGCTGCCCAGTTTGTCTACTGGTTCATACTTTCACTGCATTCAACTGCTCCGGCTCTAAAGTCCTTGTGAAATAAATCACAGAATCCCAGAACAGTTTGGGTGGGAAGGGACCTTTTGAGGTCATCTCATCCACCCCCCTGCAGGGAGCAGGACCATCTGCAACCAGAGCAGGGTGCTCAGAGCCCCGGCCACCTCCCCTGCAATGGGGACAGGGATGGGGCAGCCACCACCTCTCTGGGCAGCCTGGGACAGCCTCTCCCCACCCTCAGCAGCAAAAATCTCTCCCTTCTCTCTGGTCTAAATCTCCCTCTGAGTTCAAACCCATACCCCTTGTCCTGTCCCATCAGGCCCTGCTCAGAAGTCTGTCCCCATCAATTACTCAAATCTTACATAATTTCATGTACTGTTTATACTGTAGTTAAATTTTCACGGGATCTTACAAATGATTGTAATTATCTAGACTCCATAATGTCGTAAACCATAAGCATTTTGTCCTCCATTGTCACACAGCACACAAGGCATTTACCTTAACAATGTGTAGCTTAGGCAGCAGGTTGCAGTCTGCTAATGTCATCTCATTGCCATCCAAAAACTTGCGGGTAGAAACTGTAATATCCTCCATGCTATTTTCATCTATCTCATCAGGAAGAGGAGAGTTCAGGTACTCATCCAGTTTCTGGAGGGTTTTCAAGAGGCCACGTTCTAAGGCTACAGAGGAAGGAACAGTTTTAATAAAAAAAAAGTAAAAAAAAAAGCCAAGCCACAGCGCACAAATTTCAAAGCAGATTAGAAAACTGAAAACAAAACCCACATCTGTGTACTGCCCAGAACAGACCAGAAAGGTTTTTAAGTGTTGGACAACTTGTGGCAAGCTCTTATCAGTGGAGCTGCCTTTGGGGTCACAAGTAGCACAGAAACTAAACTAGAATCACTTTAAATATCACCCAGATGCAGGTCATTTCAAAGCTGGTTTATAAATGAGTTTGCACTTTAGAATACTCTAAGACTATCCACAAGTGTTTATTTTTGGTTGAAAAAGTGGCTTATGTCAGTTTCTTAAGACTATGCCTAACTGGCTTTAGCTAACTAGAATTAAGCTAGGGGTTATATTCATTTAAATGTAATCTGTTTAATGTCTCATGCTAAGCCAACAGCTGAGCTTGCCGAGCCTTATGGAATACAGCAGCAGAGGGCAGCACACCCCACCAAATCCTAAAGTATTTCTTGGCTGTTGACAAATATTTTGCACCTCTCCTTTGAAATAAAGCATTCTAATTCCCTGCCTTAAGTTTCCGCCCCTCCCCACTCCATCAAGAACAAAAGACTTGTGCATTTTTGTCCTCTTACTGATGTCTCACCTTCCATCTACTATGTTCTCTGCACACAGGAGCTAAAGTTAACTGGGAACTCTGAAAGGGAGCACTCAATCCCAGAAAGGTCAGGTCATCAAGTGTGCCCAAAGGTTTTGCAGCAAACTCCTGGAACCTCAACCACTGGGGCATGACACAAACACTGCAGGGAATTCAGCTGTGGATGTTAAAACCATTTCTACTTATTTCAAGAGTTGTGAGCGGCTGCTGCGTAAAGAAGTTTCTTAGAAACCATGCACACCCTACTAAACTGCTGCCTGAACACCATCTAATTGAGGTTCTCTTTGAAGTGTTGAAACCTTTGTGTGTAACCCTCAGCTTGAAACCACCAAGTTTTATTCATGAGAATCCCTCAAGTCCACTGACATCCAGCAAAGTCTGTCAGTGAGATACTTGACAGCAAAGCTCCCCTGGAAAGCACAGGACAAGGACACAACGTGTGCACAGCTACCAGCCCCCAAGTCACCCACCTTCATTAGCTTCCGGTCTGGAATTCTTGATAAATGCAGAAAATTTGGCAAATATATCCATTCCAGCAGTGTTTGATTCTGGATGCTTTGGTGAAAGTTTTAGGTACCTAAGAAGTAGAAAGGAGTAGGTCTACAGCACATGTAGCAGAATGATGCTCATCATATGTTATCTGGCACAAAATGGCCCTTTAAAAATAGATAAATAAAATGATTCTACACCATGTTCATTTACCAACCTATGCATTTTCAGATCATTGTGGAGGACTTGCTTCTTAATTGTAAAAATCACCCAATTCCATTTAAGTTTTTTCAAGCCAATACTTTAAAATCACTTTTCAGAGGAACACCAAAGCATATTTGTGCTTTCTAAATAATTTTTTTCATGCAGGGTGTGTGAAAAGAAGCCAGGATGCAATGCAAGTGCCCTTACTCTAGCACAGCCCTGCTGCTGAGGGGGCATATTGTATTTCTGTGGTATTCTGGGTAATCTAATGATTTCTAAAAGCGTTCCATATTTTCTACCATAATTCTAAAAAAAAACAGAAATAATCAATCTCCAGGATTCATCATTATGCTCAGTATGAAGGAATTAATTTTTAAAATATTAAATCCAAGTTGCATTTGGTAATGAATGGGTCTGTAGAATTATCAGCTGCCCCTCTGCTTATAAAAAGATGGAAGGAATTAAAAAAAAAAATAGTTTAACATCGACGTTCACTGATATTCCTGCTGAAAAAGGAAAAAAAAAAAAACACAAAACAACCAAAACAATAACAACAAAAACAAAACAAAAAACAACAACCAAACAAAACGACAACAAAAAAAAACAAATTCGACTTAAATAACATAATCCAGAAGGATGACTGCAAATCAAGTCTCCAAAAGGACACTGCACATGCCCTTGAAATAGATCCCCACACAGTTTGCTACATAGCTGGGACTGATTTGTGTAGTCCTCTCATCTTCACACATTTGGACACATCACCAGCCTGCCCCCGGCATCAACAAGTCATTTAGTTTGCAAACTGCAGCAAGGATGACAGGACAATTTTAATATTATCTTTAAAAGAAAACAGTTTTTCATAGAAAGGTGAGGGAGCTGGAGGGAGGGAAGGTGTGACAAGAACTCCAAGCTATTTTCAATGTCTTGTCTTCAGTTTAATAATGCTGAAGAACATCATTAGTGGAAAAACCCCTCTGAGAACACTCCATCTAATCTAAGGTGACAAATTATCATTTTAACACTTACTTGGGTGGAGCCAAAACATCTTCCAGGAACTCTTCAATCTTATTCACATCTGTTCTCACTTCACCATTGTAAGTTATGAAGGGCGGGTGAGTGCCTGGAGCCAAATTCTGAAGGTCTGCTGGCTTTCTAGGGTGAAATACAAACCAGTATGAAAGTGAGCTGGGGACATCATGACCCTGGCTTTCACTGCTACAGTCAGAAAGGTACTGCCTGAGGTTGTCATGTCCTTCCAGTCTTAAAAAGATATCCCTGATTTTCGTTTAAAACACAAGTTTACAGCTTGATTAGCATTTTGAATATACTTGAAAACAACTCTTCTTCCTACACCTGGAGATGTTTTTTTCCCAAGTCGATGTAATGTTGACTAGCAGGGGGAGATCTCCATGCCACAAACACACTCTCTCTTTCCCAAGACCTGCAGCACAGTTTATATATAGCGTAATCCGCGATCAGAGATAATCCTCCCCCCTTACACAGAGCTCCTCTGGAAATAAGCACGTCTGATACAGAGCAGCCTGTATAAGGCATTTATTATGTGCATAGCCTGGTTCTAGACAAGCTGACAGATGCTTCAACATCATGTTTAAAAATGATGCTTAAATATTCCTCCAGTGGAAAGAAAAACCAAACAGATAGAGCAGCACATTTGGGCAAAGGGAAGAATCCCTGACAGTGAATCTATGACTAGACAGACACAAGAGAAACAGCATCAGGCTAAACCACTGAGACTTTTCTAACCCTTAAGTCAGTTTTCACGCCTCTCACCGTTCACTCCAGCCCCTTTCATACTAATTCTTAGCAAGCTACGCCAGTCTGTTTTATAAGCAATTGGCTTCTCTCTCCTCTGGTTGTGTCTTGATGCTGTAGTGACAAGGAACACCACCGCAGGTATTTATTTAGAAGCCTGTATGTCAGCTGCACATATACACCTACCTTACTCTGTAATGTAAAGCTCTGGCATCTGCCTCGTCAGCAGATTCAGACAGCAAGTTGAAGTCGATAACAAGATGTGGATCCATTACGAGCTCTAAAATCCAAAGCATCATCTCAAAAGCTGCAGCCATTTTTTTTCCCAATAAACCATTATGGTATTAGTCCTGTGCTAGTGCAACTGTCTGAGTGCAAGCAGAAATAAAACCACAGTGCTGCTTGGCACTTCTTCAGGAGCAGCGCTTAAACCTTCCCTCTGCCAAAGCTACCGACTCCAGTCCAGAGTGACTGCTCAGGATGCAGCCTGACTTCTCCAAGAACCTTTCCACATTCTAGACGACAGTCTGCAGTTCCTAGTTCTTCAGAGATCCCTGTGCACTAGCAGCCGACAGCACCCTCGATCCAGGTAAGGCACAACTCATACAGTTATATTTCTGTCAAGGTGAGCAGAGCACATGCTACAGGATGACCACCACCACCACCTCTTGCTGGTGTTATGAGGACCAACAAAGGACACCTGATCCAGCAGAAAGCTTGCCAAGATAAAGTTGCCCCTTTGGTACTGCCTGAACGAATCCAAACCAGACCATAGCCCCTGAACTGGGGTTGTGCTTTGTACCACGTGGCCACATTTTCAAGACAGCACCAAGCACCTGGGAACTGGATTCACTGGCTATGGGAAGATCAGGAAAGCCTCCTGACTGTAATGGACAGGGAAGTTAGATGAGGAATCTACCCACACAGTCATGCAGGCAGCAGCAGCAAGCTGTGTTTTCAGGGACAGCACCCAGACTCTGCAAACTAAGCAGTTTACAGGTTTCTCCTGCAGAAACACTGCTTTCCGTTGCTTACAAAATTAAGAACCCCTGCCAGAATTCCAGGTCCTGCCCACTGCTGAACCTTTGAAGGTTACAGTATAACCTTATAGTTATATATATAGTTATAACTATCTTATGGTTATAGAGAGAGGTATAATAGTGTCAGTGGCTAGGATAGGTAAGAGCACTTGGCAGTACATGTAAAACTGAACGAGAAAACTGATTTTCTTACATAACATTAAAGACTCTGCTTTTAGCCAGGTGACAGATGTCCCGTTAGTACAAGAATTTAACCATTTTCAATTTTTAAGCTTCCAAGAAGCTATTTCTCCCTAATAGTTGCCATCACCCTCTTACTTTTAGGATTTAAAGTCTGTCATCGGCTAATGCTTTAAGTAGCTTAACACTTAATTTAAATACAGCTTTGTAACCCACAACAATTACAGGAAGTCATTGTGGCTCACTTCCAATTTCACATGTTGGCTAGATAAAATTCCTCAAAAGGAATGTTATTTTAAAAACAAACACAGGCAAGACCACCAGATTTGCAATAACAATATCAAAAGGAAAGATTTTTTTTTCCCCCAGAAACAAGACTTGTCTAATGAACTAATCAAAAAAAGTTTTCCCAAGAATCAGAGTATCTCAAGGATCCCAGCACATTATATTAACCTCTCTGCACTCCTGTCAGACCACCTGGATCTTTCAAGAAAACGAAAGCAGATTAACATCCCACAGCCAAAGCCTAAACATAATACAGGGTTTAACTTCCAGTTTGCTACCCCTTGCCAGCAAACCATGAACAAACCCTGGTTTACCACACACAAGCCACAGTGAGCACACAAGAATATCCTTAGAAGGCTAAGAGTAATACTTCCCTTAATAGGCAAAGAAGAAGGTGATTAAAAATACTAAAGCAAAGTTTACTCCAGAGATAAAAATGGACAGCTTTAATAAAAAAGAATAAACAATCCAAAACTTGTATTACCACTCAGAACAATTCCATGATAAGTAGTACCTGCCCCAAAGTTTACCATGGTATTTGGAGGTAGGGCTACACACTTAAATACCTGGCTATGGCTAGCTAATTAAGTAGGCAGGCTCTTTAGTTAAGGCATAAACATTTCATGGCTTTGCCACAAACAAGAATAACAATTAGCATTCAGATAATTTCTTGAAGATCAGACAAAAGCCAGCCCCCAAATGTAATCTGCTCTACAGTGATTTAGAAATTACACAAGTAGTGCAATGAGTGTCTGAGGAGTAACATGAAAATAGACTGAGGAAGTTGCATTCATCTCTGGGCAGCCTCTAACACTTAATTAATCTCTTTATTTAATCTTTGTCTGTCACTGCAATTGTAAAACCACACAATCGAGATGTTTAAAATAGGTTTCCAGAACTCAACTGAATGCAAGCCGGCTCTGAATGTTATTACAAGCCCCACGAATGGTTTGTGTGCTGCAGCTCTGTTCTAGGCACCAGAGGAGTCACATCTCTGAGCACTGAAATGCTGCTTCTGAAAAGGGAAAGAATAAAGCCTCTGTCTGAGCACCCAGAAGAAATGCAGGATTTCTTTGAGGCAGGCGATACGCCCCTCTTCCTTTGCCCATGTGCATGTTTTTGTGTCTTAATAGTAGAACTGAGAACTGCAGAATGTTCTTTTGTTAGCACAGTATGATGGGCAATGCGATTACGGGAGGAAAAAACACACGCCACAGTCACTCCGATCAGACTCAGTTTTTCCTGGGTCCCAAGTTACTTGCTTGTGAACTTTTGTACCCAACCGTGACCTTTTAAGTCTCACAAACAGAGCTTGCCTTACTGTTGTGCAGAAATTACGCTATGAGGCAGAAGCACAGTTTGCAAGTACCACCCCCCCCCCTTTTTTTTTTGGCTAGCAAAATAAATTCAAATGCTTAAAACCATTGTGACCCTGCTCCTTGACCAGTTTGTGCCTTTAACAGCAACAAAGAGAGAGAGGGTAACTGACTTGCATAATCTCCTTGGAAAAGCAGTTTCTTGTGTTAGTATTAGGAGTATTAAAGGCAACATCTAGCACCTACTATCACCCTGGTAATGCCAACATCGGAAAACACAACATCTGCTATAAAACATTTCCACTTGAGCAGTTGGGACATTCTGCAAGTTACGCTACCCTACAATTAGGTATTAGACAAATCGAGAAGATTAAATTTGTATTTATTTTGACTTTATCAAAAGCTTCAAGGAATTAAGTTTGTATCAATATCTATTCAAATCTGAATTAGCTTCAGTAGTCCTTTTCCTTTACCAGAAAATACATTTGGTGTATAACAAAAAAAGAGAGTTCATTTGACCTATTCTTGTGCAGTTAGTTTTGCACTTATTTTGTGTTTTCCCCTCCCCAAAGGCCCTGAAAGCTTTCCTTCTGTAAAAAAAAAAAGGGGGGGACTATTTTAAACATCTGCAACCAATTTCTATTGTAAAAGTCAGTCTTAAATCTCATTCATCCATCCAATTAACTCAAAGTTGCAACAGGACACAAATACAGCCAATTCGTGGGGAATATTTGGTATTTTAATGATATTTCTCAGTCTGGTTCAGCAGTAAAAACACTTCCAAGCATAAAATGTCTCTCTCAACCTTCTCATCCCCTCCCTCCCCGCCCCAATAACAGCAATAGGTTAATTAACCCCATCATTAAAAGTAAAGGAAGTCCAAAACTCCAAGCAGGATGCAAGTGCAGTTCTACTCCTGAGGTTTCCACAGCCCACAGGCGATGCTGAATGGAAGCTATATTTGGTTTATGTGTGCTGGCAGTAAAATGTATTTGCAGTAAAATCCCACACTGGCCAGAGAAGATCTCCAAGCTGCTACAAATGCACACGGAGTTGACAAAAACTGCTTTCTCCTCCTGTTTGAGTGGTCTGCCTCAGCCTTACCACACATGGAAACACTTAACGCCAGTTGTTAGTACCAAAGCAGCAACTTCAGTGAATTATTTTTTTTTTAAACCAAAACAAGTCTCCTCCTTAAAAAAATATATATCTATATATATAAAATATAAGAGGTTAGGTCTTGGCAGGCTGATTTCTCTTACACATTTTACACTTGATTCAGTGGAGAACACTGTATATTTCTATTGGCTTTATTTCTGAAAACAAGGTTCGTAAAGCACTGTCAGTCTCTCCTCTCTCCAGAGAGCTCTGTGACTAATGTTACATTAGTGCTGTGAAAACATTACTTCACTCCAAAACCAAACAGAAGGCCTCTGCTGAATTTAGCATTACCACTTCTAATAAAAGTGCACCCATCCTTAGGAAAGACGACTCCTGAATTCACATCTCACCCTTCTTAGCCACTAAGGTATTAATTTCACAGATGGAGAAGCTGCAGCTTAGCTGACACACAGCATCATGACATACCTGACTAACACTGCACAAAGGCAGATTGGATTTTATCCCTACCTTTCATTTCTATTTCACTCGTATTTACCTCACGGCCAGATATTTTCACATTGTTTTTATTCTTCGTGCATAATAAACAATATTATCCTGAAGAGTAGGCTGTACATTATTTGTTATCTGATAATCCTTGGAGGTTTTGCTCAAATATTGGTTGATCTAAAATACCCAGCCAGCAGTCTTCACTTGTGAGACCTTGATGTGAGGTTGGTAAGATTTGGTGCTCAGTTATAAGAGACTTTGTGTCAGTGATTGGTTTTACAGGAGAGCATCATTTAACAAATTAAAAGAATTTAATTTAATTTTCAGATCCATTCTTTCTGATTACAGATACTTATAAATAACTATCAACAAATATATCAAGGTTGACTCTTAGTATTTACTGAGGACAGATTTTCTTTTATTTCCAGAAAATAAGCCATACAAGGTTTAGAAGCCTCAACAGTTACACCAAGTGTCCTGTACTCAAGTATTTCTTACCTCTTCAGGTCGACTGTTGTGACACTGAACACCACTCCCTTGAGCCAAAGAATCATGAACAGCCTCTGCGAGAAGGGACAATTTCCTATGCTTTCACCATCACTGCCAGCCTGCAGAAGAGAACACATCATTAATTAGAAGGCAGGACTGTACCATCACCACACACAATTACTGAAAGGTCTTTATTTAAAGACAGACTCTGTAACAAATCATGGGGTTTAGTTCCTCTGCAGTCTTCACATCCCTTACTTTTCCAAAGGCCTAATCAGCTTACAGTCAAACCTAGTATCATCTTCAGGAACACTGCTTGGCTCTCAAAATCCACGTATCCTGAAGTTTTCTCTATCTAATGCACATAAGATGAGCATCCTCAGAATACTTTAATCCATGTTATGTACTGGGCAGGTATACAGGGACTTCTGCATCTCTTTTTCCTTAATACATCTTCCAATTATTTTTGTTTGTTTGTTTGTTTTCTTTGCTGCAGATGTAACAAGGATTGTATTACAATGAAATCTGCACATTTATGAAATCAGTTAACATGTTTACTTGTCACATCCTCTAGAAGCTGTTCACGAAATATGAGAAGACAATTCAACAAAACTAAGTTTTTTTTCACACCAAAGATGATCCAACTGCTCCTCACAGTCAAGGAAGGACAGCTAAATCATATTCCTCTGAGCAGCCACACCTTTTGATGACAGCTTTCCAGTGCTGGTATTGTTCTTTATTATTATTTTCTTCTTCTTCTACAAAGCATAGCTAACTATTTGTAGTGTGTCCCCCCCAGCTTATTGCATCTGTCTCACACTGTGTAGTGCTACAGCAAGTCGACTGCAACCAGGAACTATGAATCTCATTGTATTGCAGGTGTTGCAAGGAAAGACATAACTGTAAGTACATAGAGACTTCACTGACAATGAAGAAATATTCCAGAGACATTTTTTATAGGCAATTTATCAATAACTCTTTGTCCTAGCCCAACAAAGATCCATTACATAGCAACAGTAAGCCACTCCAGGGCACCCAGTGATGGCATACATCTCATGATTGCTCTGACAATGAAGGACGTATTGCTGAGCTGGAAAACTTGAGTTTTTAGTGGGCTAGAATTAGACATGCAAAACTTTGAGTCCTGTTATAAATTTAGTCCTCTGAAAACTGGTTCTGTAGTCAAAAGTCACGTATATCAGATTCTTTCTTGAAGAGCAGTTAGTGATACTAGATTGTGTTAAGAGCTGGCATGTGACTTCTCACATCTTCAGGAGACCAAATTCTAAAAGCATTTACAGAAAGGATAAAATGGAGTCATTTTGGTTATTCTGGGCATTCTGTTTTACACTCAGTCTGCAATTTTCCACTGTGCATGTAACTGCTGTAAGGATTGCACCTACTACATGGACTCTTGTGTTCCTACTTCATGAGATCTTCACATGAAGGAAGACTTCACTCTGCAGTCTCTTTCTGACAGCTGTATGTTTTTATGGATGCCATTATTTAATCACAACACCATCCCTCCAAACAGGAGGGTGTACTTCAGGATTTTCCACTATGGTTAAATGATTGTGTTCACACTAGAACCGCTATTTCCTGCGGGTAAATTATGCCTTTGGAGATTTATACTCATCTACTTTTTTTTTTTTTTTTTTGCCACATGCAAGATCTTATCTACCTTTGAAATTGATACAGAAAAAGAACATACATCATCCCATCTGAGAAAAATAAGTGATTTGTACTGCCCAGGCTAATTCACACTTTGAAGTAGAAATAGTTCTTTGATTCAGAACTGCTCGCCATCTTTGTAACAACTTCAACACCACTTAAAGCAAAGCGCGTGAGTTACGCTGCAGCAACTGCACACACAGGCCCTCAGGTCCCCATCCACTTCAGTTTTACTTCACTTCCTCTGATGGAAGAGCTACCACATTTCCTAGAAAGTGGTAAATGCCCACATTCCCCCTTTCAAAGTCCAACAACCTAAGAGCATAAAGCCATCCCACCCTGAGGCCCCTCACGGGGACTACTGCCATTCTCAAGCAATCTTTTACTTGGCACTTCTGACCTCAAAACCAGAGCTGGTGCAACATGACACACACTGCCAGACACCTCACTCAGTATAGACTAAGGACACCTTGGAAAAGAAAAATTAAAAACATATAACCAAAGGAAGAAACAGTGGGATGCAACTGCCTGATATCGATGTACCGATGATCCTCAGCACCAAACCAAGTCCAGAGGCTTAGCTTCAGTACTGCAACAGAACAAATGTACCAGAGGCATTTTCCGAGGAGAGTATTAAGTTAAATAAGCACTAGTCAGCTGCCCAGATTTCAAACCCAAAACAAAGTTACTTTTAAGTTATAGAACTAAAAAAAAAAAATTATTTAAAAGTTTAAGGCATAGCACTGAGCTGTGGCTTTCATTAAAGCCCATCTTCCTAAGCCAAAACCAATACCAAACCAAAGTGACCAGTAAAGGTCAAACGCCAACTTGTACCAAATCTTTTCTTCTCTCCTAACACAAGCATAACGTCCAAAATCAACGAACAATGAATAGTGTCTGCTGTTGTTTAAACGAGAGGCTTTTTGAATTATTTGAATCAGAAAAAAGGATTATAGCTCACTAACGTACACTACTTTAAACAAAACCTAATGCATTTCCAAAGCTGCAGCTGAACAGCTAAACTGTGCCTAGACTTTCATGTCTACATTCAAACGTTTGTCCCACTTCTGCCCCAAAAAGTCCCAACTTATTCTGAGCACATAC
This sequence comes from Chloroceryle amazona, assembly GCA_027560015.1. Taxonomy (NCBI): domain Eukaryota; kingdom Metazoa; phylum Chordata; class Aves; order Coraciiformes; family Cerylidae; genus Chloroceryle; species Chloroceryle amazona. Next base: position 29,869 of record JANHFX010008123.1, read on the forward strand.
TGGAAAAGGAATGCAGTCAGAATGCCAAAAAACTTTTGGCTTCAGTGCTCCTGAGCCAAGGAATTGTGCTATGTAACTGTTTGCCCGAGAGGCCCGTTTTCTATCTTCTTGTGCTTGATGCACAAGAGCTACGTACAGCATAGATGTGTTACAACCAGTCCAAAGCAACACCGTGCTGGTGAGGTCACACATTACTCTCCCTCAATCACATCAAGATTTTCTTCAGAGGGAGACAAGTTCGGGAGGTGTTTCTGCAAGAGTCAGTGTTGACTGATTTTCTCCACTGGAATAGAGCTGTGCTGGCAGCAAACTGCAAACCTTTCAATATTGGAAGAATATTCTGTGATTCTGCATGACCAGACACGCAGGGAGGTGATCGTGTAACAACTGTTGCTTAAGACTGCTCTTAGAATCCAGAAACTTGTCATTGCCTTGTCGTTGAATTCAGCCCATAATATTCCAGGATATCTTCAATACCTAATCCTCATCACCATCAGAGTAAGGAAATATTAAATGTTGACTTCTCTATACTAATGCCAGCCTAGAGTATTTGTTTAATTCAACAAAATTATACTCATTCTACACTGAAAAGCTTTGAGATTTTATTTCAATTTCTTTCTAAAACCAGACTAAAAATCTTTATGAGTAAATAATGCCAACCTTCCTACAATTAGGGCTAATTTTCAGTTATCACTACCCAACCCACTACACAGCAAGGAAACCTGATTATTTTTCACCTATGAGCATTATACTGATTGAGAAGAGCCTGGCTTTAATTTGCCATCGGGCAAAGCACCCTGCCAAATACAGTGTTTAACCCATGGCCAACTCCTGCCATGCCAGAGATGCCATGGAGCTGTCTGCAAAGCTAACCGCTGCCATAGAGGATTTATAAATACACTAAAAGATAGCCAGTTGCCTTAAACAAAGTTGCGTTACCCTCCACAAACTGAGTGTAATTAAAAAAAAACACCAGTGGCCTCGTTAATTTTAAGATGCGACATAGAAAATGAGCTGAGCATACATACTGCACAGTACTAGATAAAAAACAAACAGGGCTACTTTATAAAGAAAAACAGAATAAGAAGACTGAAAGAGCTCAAGGCAGTTGAACAAATCAGAATGCTCACTGAGAAGTCAACCTGGTTTATCACAGCCACAGTAAAACTACTGGCAACTCCCAATGCCAAGCAACTCAGCCCATGCGAGAGTGCCAGCTACTTGGGGAAAGGGAAAGAAACAAAACAAACCCAACAAAATCTACTTATCCCACTGTCTGGAAGATTGAGCTTAGCTGATCCAGCCAGTGTGGAACCCACCTCCTCCCTTTCTCTTCCCCTGAAGCAGTGATTTCATTCAAATGAGATTGTTTTTCCCAAGAAAAGCAGAGTCCTCATATGTCTCTTTAAGCAGCTGAACAAGCTAAGGAAAAAAAAAATCTAATTGTGAAATGTTTGTCTTTACAGCTGCATAAAAATTAACTTGACTCCTAACACAAGAACCTGTATTTACTTTACCAAGGTAGTGCTGAAGTTTACTGAAAGACTAAGAAGAAAAACAGAAGCATAGCAGCACTTAAAAGGACACAAAGCCTTTATCATAAAGTACAGATCTAAAACACTCGGGAGTAAAACAGAATTTAGAAATCTTTAGTCCCAAAGGCCTGTAAAATTGTTTCAAAGCGTTAAAAGGATCCCACTAAAAATTCTCCAAACTGGATCAAATGACTGGAGAAATAACAGTAAAGTCAAAGAGCACCTGATGGATACAGTAAACAAAGGAAAAGGGCAGAACTCTAAAGGACCATTTCCTAAATTATCCAAACCAATTAAGGGAATCTCTCTTGCACATTTGATATAAACCAGTGGGGAGAAAAAAAAGAAAGTTTGAAGAGGGGAAAAATGCATCATGGAAGTATCTCACAGAATACCTTTCACCAAAGATAACTACTGGAGCTACTTGATTATACCACCAAGGAAGTCCCCACTGCCTGAGTAAGAAATCTGCAAAGTCCAGAATATTAATATTCCAACAAATAAACAGAACGGGGGGAAGGAGAGGAAATGTCCAAATTTTGAACTCTGAACTCAGGTCTACAAAAAAAAAAAGAGTCTGTTGGGAAAATTACAGGAGAAAACCAGCATGATTCATACCCTTTAGCTCAAAACAGCAGGTAACAGTCACTCTTGCACCTTCCATGAACAATAAGCTCATTCAAAATATAAGCAAATTAGTAATGGATTACTGTTTTGAGAGGAAATGGTTTAAGGGAAACTAACAAAATGATTCAAGTAAAAAAAAAGAAAAGAAAAAAGAAATGCAGTAATTCAAAACTTCTTAAAAAATACAAGTGTGGTTTAACCTCCCACACATGAATACTGAAAATGAGCTGGTAGTATCAGTCTAAATCCTTGCAGCATCTGCTCAGACCTTTATCTTGCCAAGCTGAATAAACAGAATTCCATGCTGTTTACCGAGCAGTGTTTGCAGATAAGCCGTAAAGAATTACACCCCTGAAGTATCTGATGTAACTCCAATCCAACACTTCCTCCGTATGGAGCCACTACACCCTTTGGTTTGCGTTTCTGCTCAGGCTGTAGATGGGTGAACTCTGGGGATGTTATATGTAAGCACTCGCTCTGCCAGCCACAGCAGATCTTAAAGATCCGAATGCCTCAAATATTAACGAAGCATCAGTCAAAAGGAGGAAACAGGTGACAAGGTAGCAAGCTCCAGAGATCAGGACTGAAAAGACACAAGTGTTCAATTCATTCTCACCCCTTCGGGTTGTTAGTTTGAGAAGGGAGTTGGCCGGGGGGTTTATGGGAGGAACAGGTCAGGGAGCAAACTACAGTCCAGCCCTGAACTCGGGTGTAACCAAATCTGGTTCAACCAGATTTAACCCGAGGGACAAGACAAAAGGGACGCTTCCTCTTGCCAGTTCACCCCTTATCTCTCCTCTCTAGACAGTGGATCACTAGTGCCCCAACATACACAGCAGAGCTTTTCTTTCTGTGGGTGTCCTTATGCCACCACACAGATCAAAACCTAACAGGGCATTTCAATGGGCAAGAGTGGCACAGTGTAATCAGTGACACCGCTGACAGACTAAAGAAGTTCCCTGCCATAAGAAGCAAAAACCAGGAAGGTCAGAACTAGGCAAAGAAAAAAAACAAAACAAAACAAAGCAAAACCACTCAACAAACCAAAAAAACAATCACACACACACCACACCCCCCCAAAAAAAACCAACCAACTGAAACCAAACCAAAATAAAACACCCAAACAAAAACACATCTGGAAAGACAATTTCATTGTCTTAATAGCACTGAGACTGAGCAAGTAAACTTTCCTTTAATCTTAACACTGAAAGATTGTCTACAGGTAATTGACACGTGCTGCTGTGAAATAACTTTTCTTTCAAAAACCAGCTATCCTGGTAAGTATAAAACAATGAGTACTGAAAAAAGGCATTAAAACTGAAAATTTAAAGAGCAGTATTATAAAGATGCAGAAACTAATGGAAGTAAGCAAAATCTCAGGCTCTTTATTATTCAAACACATCAACAAAACAGATATGCCAGCACAAACCCAACGGCAACCTTGGACAATTCCTTCCAGCACATTTGCTCCCTTCTGCCCCAGAGATACCAGTGAGAGTGTTCAAGCAATGAACCCTTCGTAAAACATTGCAAAAAACATCATCTTGCTTTAATAATTAGCTGGTGAGAGCTGCTACCACCATATCCACGGGAAAGATGAATGAAAAAGGCCTGGAAGTCACTTGCTACACACACCTTGCCTAACAGGATGTCAGCCCACAGCCCTGCAGGCAGAGACATACAAGAATTGGGATGTGGATCCCAGCTCAAGAGGTCTGGACCACTTCATAAAGGGACAAAATAATTAAAAAACCACACACACAGGGAATACAATAAAGGCTTTCAATATTTCCTGAGGACAGCACTCAGAGATTGCATCTGTCTTGACCTCATCTTTACGTTCAAATTGACATTTGGCAAAGCTGTTCAGTATCTAACACGTTATTTAAATTCCCTCAGTTCTAAGTGCTCATTAGCACTGACATGTCACGTTTACAAACTGACTCTGTCTCCTTTAAAAGTTTTTCTTAAGAGGTAAAAAAAAGGCCCAAATAAACCAACAAACAAAACAATTGCACCTTTAAAGATCCATGTCAACCTCTCAAAAGAGAGAGAAGTAAAAGCAGTTCTTGAGACAGCTGTATCTGAAGTGTCGGGGCCCAGGCCCTATGTATTCCAGCTGATACCACAGCACAGCTTCTTAAGCCATCCAATGTATCTTGAGACCCACGTGTTTACTGCTACCATATTCAGTCCAAGAGAAAAGTGAGCTTATCGCAGTCATGAAGATTTAGCCCTACTATTAAATGTCTCCGACAAGCAAGCTAACTCCTGCAATTCTTTTACAATGTTAACAAGAGCGTAAATAAAACATCCAACATCATTCTCATCACCTCAAGGATCAGCAGTTTCCTACCTTATATAGCTAGTATTTCAAATTTACCTTTGTACCTCAGGTTGGGTGATGATCCTACAGATGATCCTACAGTATCTAGGACAGTGCAAGAAGGGCTCTAGCACTGCACCATGCTTTTAGGTAATCACTGCTACCTTAAATAGTAAATATTTAAAAAAATATATACCAAAATTGAAAACAAGAAGCATAAGCCCAGTGTTCATATATGGAATCTACTGCAAAAAGTATAAGATTATTTGTCTATATTTTTCTATATGTTGATTGACAGAAACACTGCCCAGGGAAAAAGCAGCCTTAAGTTACCACCGTCTCTCGACAAGCTCGATCACATTTGCACAACTTGTAGCCAATCCAGTTTCCACTTCAGCTGAAATTCCTGTAAACTCAAAGAGCTTAAAAAAAAAAATAACAGAATAGCTAAACTCCCTGTATTTACTTGAGATGTGGCTATTAAAGCAGGGAAAGGAATGTTTATCAGCCCATTCAAGTAGCCTCTTAAGTCATTACCTTTCTGATAAGCCACCACTGTGTTAGACATATGACTGTAGCAGCATCTGACCATTTTAGGATGATGTTATTTTTAGCCCCGTGATGCTATTCCTAACAAAATAATTAGACTTGTGCACTTTCCTGTGACTCTGATTCATTGCTACCCAATTCTCATTGCAAAACTATTGGAAAAAAAAAAAACATGGATCTTCATGATGTGTGAAAGTAACTTCATAATTGGGTAGAAATTAATTAAGTATTTCTAGTTCTTTGGAGAAAATAAATTATCCCATGTTCATCCTTTGGGAGAATCAGGTGAAGAGTCAGAATCAAAAGCTGCATTAAATACTAACCACCACTTTCTTCAGAGAAGAAATAAGCTTGATGATAAACAAACAAAAATTTGAGCTTATTGTGGACGTGACCACCTCCCAGCCTGACAGGAAAATGAAATGCCTCATGAAAGCAGAAGCCTGGCATCTCTTCTGTCCCTCTTGCTCCAGTAGTAATACCTCTAACAAAGTGATCCAGTTGTAACAAACCTCGATAAGATAAAAAGGGACAAACTGGCTAGAATTTGCTGTGTAACATCTTGACACATTCTTGCAATATTCTGGTAGGAAACTGTAAACAGGCAATTAACTGTACAGTACTAAAGATTTCTTTTCCAGTGCTTGAAACTTGCCTTTGGGTATGCAGCATATAAACATTGTGTATTACAACGATTCTCTCCCACCACACTTCAATTGGTCAATTGGTTAAAGTACAGTGTGTGCTTTGGCTACAGCCCAAGAGACCTATTTCCAAAACTCCCCCACCAAATAATAAAACATCTATAAAAATTATAGGAAAGAACTGCAAACTTTGTCACTGCAGCTTAGAAGTCCAAATAAAATTTTTATCTTTGGCATTTAAAAGTTCTTCAAATAAACCTTTGAAAATTAATCACTTCTTCAAGGGGGAAAACCAAAGTACTCTGCTTATGGATGGCATTTTATAACCTAACTCACAGAGCTAAAATGAGCAATGAGTTGGAGAGATTAGCAGAGAGGAAGGATGAAGAGCTGCTCCAACTTCACGCTGAGCACTGCTCCTTCACCAGCAGCCAGGCTGACTTTGACTGAACCCCACGCCAAATGCCCAACTGGTGTCACATCAAGACACTAGCCCAAAATGACCACCCGGGCCTTCAAAATTCGGATAAAATAAGGAATACAGCTACACCCACCAGCTGCCTCCAAATCAGAACGTAAACAGCAACGTCCACAGAAGAACGTGCAAACGAACAAAGAAGTTGCTCAAATTCTCAAGACTCACTCAGAGAGCTGCAGTTCTGAACCTGTATCCCTGCTAACAGGGTATTCAAAATCTCCAGCCCAGAGAAACGTTCTCTTAGACTGAATGTGGTGTTGGAATTTTTATTTCAAAGCAGGTAGAGCACAAAAGTTTTGACGAAGGCTTGCTCTCTCTGCTGCTTCTGGTTCCAAAGCAAGCAAATCAGCTATTTAAAGGCACCTCCTATTACTATTCTACATCCCTCAGGAGAGGGTATCCAAGTTCTTCAGCTGCAGAGTAGAACTTCCTCCTTTGGGACATTTTGCCTTATCTCATTAAGCTCCAGCACAGCCTGTCTCTCTAGGGCGGCTAATGCATCACTTTGAACAACTACAGAAATATATTTGCTTTGATTTTATTTTTAGACAAAACCACGTAAAAAAAAATAATATATATAAAAAAGTATTTCCTTTATTTAAGAAAAGCAGCTCTCCAAAGTACAGACCATCCTACTCTGGACAGAATAGTAATGCTTCAGCAGAGCCAGAAAACTCTGAAGCTGATCCAGTAGCACTGACTGATCTCATTAGCTCTTCTCATGAAAATATACAGATATGACTTCACTCCTGGATTACACTCCTATATTTAGTTTATACCTAATATGGACATTCAGTGTACAGAACTAAGTCATTTCCTTTCCTCGCCCTTTGTCTAGCCAACAATACAAGGAATAAGTCTGAACTCTCAGAGAGCTCACAAAGACATTTGTAATTAATAGCAGTTTAGCTTATGTTTCAACAAAGCATTCAGGGTCCTAAAAATCAGATTGTGCCAAATACATATTTGACCTGAATTAAAAAAAATAAGTTTAAACAAATAAAAAAAACCTTATCTCTTTTTTTTTTTTAAATGAAAATATATCCTAAATAAAGGATTTAATTTAAAGCTCCTGAAGCTCTATTTAAACTCCTATTAAGGCAACATAATGATTTTGGGTTTGGGTGTTGTAGCTGTTAAAAAGTTCACAAACTCTTAATGCAAGCTATGAACACAGAGTGAGTGCTCAGCATCTCTAAGAGTAAAAGTGTACGATTCTGAAGGGAAGAATATGCAAAAACAACCCAAAACAACAAAACACCCCAAAAACAAAACACAAAACTTGATTAGGACAATGTTTTTTGCTTTGAGTTATTTGCAAAGAGCTTTGGAGATAAAGATCTAATTAGATGGATAACAATTACAACTGTAAATTATGTTTCCAATGGGTGGTCAACTTGCAACTAACCAGCATCTCAATTAAAGTTTATTGTCTCAGACAAACAAAGTGTCTGGACTGGCAGACAAAGCCCCCTTACCTGCTCCCCCACTGCCCAGTTAAGGTTTTATGTCACTGATTGATTTTATGTTATCAATCTCAGCTGATCATTAAGTTGCTGGGGCAAACTAGAGTATCTACCAGAAACAAAGAGGTAACAAATCCAATTCCTGCTGAGTACAGTTACCCAGTCTTAGAAGTAGTTCTTGTGGATTTCTCAGTGGTATGTCCAGCCCAGTCAGAACCTGGACCTGATGTTGGCACTGCTTCGTATGTGTAGGCCCCGTGTTTGTCACATCATAATAAATGTCTCATTGAAAAGAGAATCTGAACATGCTTACCCTGGTGAGGAAATAACACCAGCCCAGAATTCTTTTTGTCCCTTTTAACTAATGTTCACTTTCAAAAATCAAACTTGCAACCTCAGAGTACAAAAGTCATTTTCCAAAGTACAGAAATTACTATTTAGCCAGAAGTTCAATGAATTCTCCAACTAGATTCTTCCAAACACAGACTTTTGCCAGGGACAACACAGCCTTCAAAAACCCCCAATTTCCACTACAGAACCAACTCCTCTGCTCGCCCTATTCACATTAAAAGGCAGACAGTAATGTTCTTCAAACAAAGAACTCTCTTTCCTCACTGTTTCCTTCCCCAAGATTAGGTCAGGATAACCAGTGGAAGACTAGACAGTGACACTGAGTCACTTGGGGCTGCGAGGGTAATGATTACTAACTTCTTAGGATGCTAATACTGGTCTGGTGCTGCCCACTCCGAGATTATCAGAGCCTCCCGCCCACTTCCTAACTATGAAACTGAGTTTACACAAATATTCCTCAAAACTCCGTGTTCCTTTTCAACAATCAACTATCTTTACACACAGTCAAGACATCTTCTTTTAAGGAGATTCTTATTTCCTTCGAGTGTTTTCACAGGAACTGCGGTGTTGCGTTATGGATGCTCTTCCCTGCGTTATGGATGCTCTTCCCTGCTTCCGTGAATCCCTTACTACACACATACACCATCTCAGATGGACGGAAGGACAAGACTCAGACTGCTCAAATCCTTGGTGTGCATTTACTCCTAACCTTTGGTAGGTTTTAGGCCCTAACGTTTGTCCTGTGATAGGTTCTCTGACACCAAGACTTCCCTTTTCCCTTCAAGCCTTCAGTGCAGTCTGAGACATTACCCCCCTGGAGAAAGTGAGAATGGATTTGTCTTTTAGATGCCTCAAAGGAGGCACCTACTGCACAGAGCAGTTGTGTGCTCTGTGGAGCAGATGACTCAGAAGCACCGCTGCAGATAACCACCCAGTCCCAGCTGGCAGATTCAGAGGCTGTGAGGGCAAGAGGCTGACATTCAGGAATGTGGCCAGTTCCCAGACCACTGGAGAAAGGAGGACATGAATGTTGAGCATCTATCAGCTGCAAAGTAAAACCCAAGTTCTCTTGACAATCTAACTGAGCTATCTAGGTGTTAATCATTGGAAACGGGAGGATAGATGCCAGTAACTAAAACCATTACTGCTGAAGTGCATTCAGAAGCTGTTTCTGACTGAAGGAACACTAACTCATCTGTGTAATCCCCTGGAAAATGATTGCCAGAAGCTTTTAAGTTGACTTTCCCGTGTTTTGCAAAGATAATTAGCATTTAGACTTGAGACCATCTCTGTATTTTTCAACAATGCACAGTTTCTGTATCAGCAATCGGATTAAAATCAAAAAGGGAGGTTTCTGGCTATGCGAAGTGTCCCAAGGAGAATTTAAAGGAATATATTTTGCTGGACAGAGAAGGAAGAGGCCTGATTTATAACAGCTAAGCACAGGATATACCAAGACGGTTACGCCTCAGTTGACAAAGGGTTCCCTTACAATACTCCAGTACTTGCTCACAAGAAATAAGCCACCCGTGAAATTTTGCTGTGTATACTAAACTCATGTCAAAGGCAGGCTGAGAAAGTTCTCAGATGCTGAGGTTATTACATCAAAACCTCTGAAGGATGATCTTGGACGTAAGGAGGAGAGTCTTTATCTAATGAGATTATCAAGTGACAAGCCTGCCCCTGATAAAAGTAACTCTGAGAAGCAAGGTTGCACGTCCCTAGTCTTGTTATTTCCTTATATTGATGTTCCTTAATTTTACAGTTATATTGTAGTTGGAGGAAAAAAAATGACAACAAGCAAGATCATGAGATTATCTCTTTTTTATAAATGTATATCCAACAGCTCTATGACTCCAGAACGACACATGAAAGCTTACGTAAGGATACACCCCGTCAGCGAGGAACAGTAAGACAAAGGCAGACCCGAACACGTGCAGTCCAGACAAACCACGCTCCTCTCACCCAGCCCTGAGCTAGAGATGCAGATGCATGCATCCCTTCCCTGCCACAGGCTCCAGCACTCAACTGAACAAAACGGACCTTGATCCCGGAAGACAAACAGTTCACCTGCCAAATTTCTGTTTAATTCAGATATAGAAAAATGTAGACAAGCTTCTGCTACAATCATTGGGAGCATTTTAGAACAGAGTATTTATTAAATGTGAAATTTATCTGTTTTTTCTCCTAACAGCACAATTCACAGGTAAGCAGATAGCAGACACTATCTGATTTTCAAGACAGGTGCCCAATTTTGCAATGACACCTCATTTGAAAGCTGCCAGAACTCCTAGGTCTAATTAATTTGCAAGTATACACACGTTACCCAGCTGAAGAAAGAGAGCACCTTTCCTTAATGGTTACCTACCTCTACTATAACTCGTCTCATGCCAGCAGTGAATTTCTGGCTATGAATTTCTTGTTTGTTGGGTTTTTTTCTTTAACGCGGAACTTGCCGATCGTCCGCGTCTTCACCTTGCTATTACAAGAATGCAATCACTGCCTGCTCTCTACAACACCGAGGACTGAGCTTCTGAGCAGCTTCTATCTCTTTTTTACACTGTCTTAAAGAAACTGGACAAGTAGTTGGATCAGCTCTGTCCTGCAGTTTCCACAGAGGAGCGGTTCTATTCGAGCCAGGCAGTCCACTGTGCTTTTTATTTACAGTAGAAGTCCACTCACGATCAGCTACATTGCAGCTATTACAAGTGGCCAACGTGAGTTGTATTGAGACCGCAGCGCTGGAGTTTCTGTGCACACGTTCGTTACAATGCAGCCTTCACTACTCTAAAATGCCACTAGGGCATAGAGAAATATTCCTGCTAGACAATGGAAGTGGGCCTCCCTCCTTAATAAAACATGTGAACATACGAGGAAACTAAATGAAATCAGATAACATCACCAGCTTCTCCTCATCAGCTCTCAGAGGAGAGACTTGAAAAAAATATTTACCCTGAGTTTCCAAGTGACCACAGGGAGCCCACCAGCACTGTAATGAGAAAGCTGCTGCAGCTACCCATTAAACGAGATCAAGAAACAGATTATTCCCCTCAGTTCCAGCACCGTAACACATTTTCCTACCCAAGCATCCTAATTCCACAAACAGGCTGTCACAGACTATGCAAATACAAGTTACAGCAGCCCAATACACTGCTGTCTTGAAATAAATCAAAGGAATTTGCTGCTGACAAACAGCCCTAGATAGCTATTCATAACTGAAACCTAACCGTGTGCGCACTCCTCCCCAGGCCGTGCCCAGCCTATTTTGTTACCGATCGCAATTTAATAAGATTCAAACCCAAGATTTTTGGGCGTGAAGCCAAACAGTTTCTCCTGCTTCGCAGGTTTGTTTCTCAAGCTTTAATCCGTACCTTTGTTTCATCTCAGTCTGGCTGCTACAATCCTTTGTACACAGGTCATACAGTTACCGCCTTTCAGCCGCAGGCATTTGGCAGAGATTTCTTTTTTTTGGTCCAGAAGTTTTTCCACTACCTCTACCTCAAGAGCTCTGCTGAGTAACAGCACACAGGTAGACCCAAGATCCCATACACTGCTCGAAAAGTGATTAGCTACATGTAGAAATAATTTAACATTCACTCTAGCTTCAGACTTTTTCTGGATTGCAGCCGTATACAGGTGAAAAACCGTGACATGGACAAAAGCAGACACTGAGTTTCCCATTTAGAGGGGGAAAAAAAAGGCTAACTCAAAATCTTGTGCTCTTCTGGACAGACACTATCAGCTTCACGGGATAAACATAAATATGCTGCTTGGATTTTATGAAGTGACCATCTTAATGAGACAGGTAGCAAATGAGACTTTCAATAGCTTTACAAAAACAGCTTCAGTAACACTTAACAACTCCAGCAAAGTGTGGGACAGGCGGCAACACCCAGATTTCGGTCTGTCTTCTTGGGTGAGGGGTGTTCTTTCTCTGGAGGATTTTACAGGGAAATAACCTTTACCTGAAGATCACAAAGGTAGACAAGAAGAACTTCTTTTTTTAACCTGACCTCTATCCTAAAGGCAGACAGTATACAGCTTGCAGCAGTCACCCAGAACACTGGGAAAAGGCTTCCTTGAGGGAGATACTACTCACTGCTAGTCTTACAGCCATCTTATAACCATGCCAATCAAGAAGCTTCAACTGAGAGGGATGGGAAAATTCCCTGGTTTTCCCCTTTCACATAGCCTCGTATCTTTACTGGTCCCAGACATCCTTCTCACAACTAATTTTACACCTTCTTCCTCATATATCCTCTTTAAACAGACTCGCAAAGCTTACTCTCCCTGCCCCCAAATCCTTCTGCCATCAATCAGTGCTCTAATTTGTTTAAAAGTAAGAAAAATCGGCCAACGAACTTTAGGACAGATGAAGATAAGTTGGAATGTTATATTGAAGAAGTACTGCTATAAATAATTCAAAGTAATCTGTAATTTAATTGCTGTACTAGTAAGTTCTAACTTCTACACTCAGAACTCAAATATTCTGATTAAAATCAGGTCTGGAATCCTCCACTTACTGCTTTCCCTGGGTCCCGTTACTAAACTACTAAAACAGGGGGGGGAAAAATCAACATGTTTAGAATATGATTTAAGAAATAAAAATCTTAATTTATTTTTCAAAGTTCTACCCAGTCCGCTGGAAACGTTTGTGTTTCTCACTGTGGCTTTTCTACTAAGCAATTCCCAAGATCTCAGTTGGAAGGCTTTCCATTTTTTTTCTCACTGCAACAGAAAGAAACTTCATCTGAAGAATTAAAAGACTTTTCTACAGAGGCTTTTCTTCAGTGTAAGTTTAAGGATAGAAACAAAAGATTAATTCCTTTTATTCTCCACGCTTCGGATACAAAGTAAAAGTAAAATGCAGCATCACTAAAGCCCCGGAGGATGCAAAATATTGCATCATACTGCAATATATGAATGCAAAACATGTGGAGATACCATATGGTATCTTCGCCAGATAAGGGCAGTACAACACACGTTCAATCTTCTCGCGTGGAAGAAAAAGTGGCGATTGGTTTCTGAAACAAAAGCAGACTTTTTAGGTGGGGTTCGAGCGAAGAGTTAACTCGTCTTTTTACTCCCTTCACGCACACAATCGGAGGGCTGCGGGCTCGGAGCAAGTTACTCCTCTGCTACCGACACCCGCGGTCCTGCTACGCACCAGCTGCAGCATTTGCTCTCGGGAAAGAATCTTCCAGCAAACGCACACGCAGACGCACTTTTTAAAAGTGACTTATTTGCGGTTCGCGCTATCGCCGGCTCCATCCGCACACCCTGACTCAGCCCCGGCTCCCCGCACCGGCCACACACCCTCCGCTCCTCTCCCCGCCGAAAGGCCCTTTTGTGCGCGGCCGCCCAGCACCGAGCCGAACGCGACGGGGCGTCGCCGACCGCCGGGGCCCGGAGCCGCCCTAAGGAGAGAGAGCTCCGCGCTCCCGCCGCGTCCCCAGCCGCGGGGAGCCTGAGGGGAGGGCAGAACGGGGCTCCCCGAGCCCAGCACTGCGGGGGGAGCTCCGACAGCTGGGGGGACGGGGGTACCGGAGGCGGCGGCCCCCCCAGCCCGCCGGGGCGAAGCGG
>JANHFX010008124.1:0-28386 GCA_027560015.1 Chloroceryle amazona
AAGGGAAGGGAAGGGAAGGGAAGGGAAGGGAAGGGAAGGGAAGGGAAGGGAAGGGAAGGGAAGGGAAGGGAAGGAAGAAAGAAAGAAAGGAAGAGAAAGAAAGAAAAGAAAATGAAAGAATGCTGAAGCTATAATGTAAATCTCATGTTTAATTAGGAGAGCTGAAGAACTGTGGCCAGAAAAAACATGTTTCTCTGTAAGTGGTTTTGAATGGCACTGAAGATGAATATAATAAGGCTGACAAATACACCTTGGAGGGTGACTGCAAGAATAAAATCGATTTATTTAATAATTTAGAAATTGCTTCCAGCCATATCTCCCATTAAAATCTGAAGGCCATTGTATTCTGTATTTCTCTGGTCTTTTTTCTCCCTTTTAGTTATGCTCCACCAGCTTTAATAAATAAGTAATACATGGGGGGAAAACACTTATCTCGAGTGCTTTGCCACAACCCTGTAGGGCTCTTTGATTCATTCTAACTCTAAATAGATCAAGCCAGGAGCAATCATCTCCCTGGAGAAGAATGTTGTTTCAGGGTTCATACTCCAAATACAAGCAAGGAAGTCTAAAGATTAAAATGCTATTAATGACCATCAAAGATCGAAGCAAGTAGGCAACATATTAAATGCATATGCTACTTCCCAAACCCAAATGAAAAATCACCTGGACATGTAAACAGCTGACATCAGCTATATGCTCTTTTTCAGGAAGACGTAGAGGAAAATGAGACTGAATATGAGTAATAAGCAATCCAGAGTTTTTTAATTCTATCACCTGTTCTAAAGTTTTCTGTTTATAAATGTTCGTACAGCTCGATCTTCCTGAGATTTTTCTGCTGACAGTGTTTTGACCATAATTGTTACAGATTCATGTTTTTACACTGTGCATTTTAGAAAGGAAATATATTAGACAGTCTTGCTTGTTAATCAATTAAACATTAAGTACTCACCACCTTACTCATGGAAAAGCTAATGTAGTCCAGGCACAATTCTTTTGCAACTATTTTATGCAAAATTCATAGTGTGAATTCTATAAACAATTCATGAAGTCAAGTATGAGTTTGATATAGGTGCGTACCAGCAATGTAGGCCAACTTCATTTACACTGGAAAATTAAACATAAGCACAGGAAATGCCTTTCTGCCCACTTGAGTTTGATGATAAAGCCAGCTGCATGGTCAGGAGGATGTTCCTCCCTTGCTCTGTTGCTTTTACTTGCAAGACCAAGAGTAGTTGAACTCTGCAATAGCTATAACAATATTAATTAATTCTTTTCAGCCAAGTACTTCCATTTTCCCCTAATATTGTTCTTTTTAACCATTCTAAAACTAAATAAAATGGAGAAAGGAAAGAGAAAAGAGCACACACTAAAAGCCATTATGAAAGAACCATCTGAATGGATGTCTTTCAATTGATGTCAGTGGACTTCGGATAAATAAACGGGAAATTACATTAACGTGTTCTTACTTTTCCCAACATACCAACAAAAAAAAATAGCTTTTGAAAGAGCTTACATAATAGGCCCACGTGGATTTCCTTCAGCAGCTAAGGCAAGGCAGCACTGTCCACCTCAAGCTGCTGTTTGGCGAGCCACAAGCAGACAGCTGGACCATGGGAGCAGAGCCAGCAGTTTTTACCCATGAGGTAACCGTGTGATTCGGATGGGATCCAGGCCTGATTACACACCATAACCTCATAGTCTTCATCTCCTGACACCTTAGCTTATCATTTCCATACCATAGGGCTCTCAGACTTTCTTTCCACAACCTTCATAGACACGTAGCATTGTCCTGACAAGGACTGGGGTGGGAATGAGACCTTCTATCTGCTTTACCAGTGTGGCCTGTTTAGTCTAAGGAGTTGACTCCAGACCTCCTACCCCAAAACACTTATGGATTTTTTGGCCACACATGACACCATTTCATCTGCTGACCAGATGAAACCAGAGTTTCCTGAACAAGTGCTGGAGCATCAGGAAGGGTTTCCCACATCAGAAATTTATGGGTGAGAAGAACAACACAGTGAAAGAAAACCAAACACAGACCCTTTGCATCATCACCTCCAGTAAAATTGCAGGTTTTCATCCCTGAGGCATGGGATGTTTTAAGGTTAGGGGCAGTTCCCATCATTTCTGCAGTGCTAAGGGGAAGATGGTGTGGGCTGTATCACGGTCTTGATGGTTCAGAGGGCAGGACAAGGACGAGAAGCCAGAACAAGGCTCTGTGGCTAAACGGACAATGTAGTACTCACACTCAAAGATCACTGCATTCCCTTTGAACAGTCTCACAGTGCTCTTTGCAAGAGCTTTATTCAGGTCTTCAGGGGCTCTCTTCAGCCATCTGCAGAAGGAGCCCCATAGCCTCCAGCAGGTCATGCAGACTGCAATGTTTTAAAGTATTTCTTCCATTAGGGGACCCCTGAGAACTGGTGCTTCAGGCAGACCCTCTAGAATAGTAAGCAAACACTGAAATCATCTACTCTTCCTTTTTGTGCTAAGACCTCATTGGGGATTACAGAGAACTTGGGGAGAGGAACAGATGGGTCAGTGGCAAGCTTCCCACACCTCCTCTTCTCCATCTCGGGTATCTTGTGACCTTGCCAGGGTTAGCCCAGCCAAGCAGTGCAGTGGCTGTGGCCAGCATGGACAGCATGCCATATTTCAACAGCCAGTTTCCCTGATAATCCTAATTATTCTTTAGAGCTGAAATGGGGGAGGGGAAGGATGTGGATTTTGCTGCTTTTTGTGCCTGTGAAGAGCTGTGTTTTCTCTCTTGTCTGCATAGGGGCAGGCCCACTGCTCCTGTGTGTGACCTGCAAGAAACCCAGCAAAAGGGAGGAGGAGGAGCAGGAGAAATCGCTGAAGCAAACAAGGGACAGAAGTGACTTGGTTGCTACTGCTGCTGCTGCAGGAGTTGCTAAGAGGAGGCACAAAGCACCCTGGACATTACCACTGGATAGTCATTAGGAAGCTCACGGCCACATCCGCAGCACAGATTGCAAGACCAAGGCATATGCAAGAGCATGGGGTGCTCAGGAAGGGGAGGGAGGGGGACTCAGGAAGGAAAGAGGGGGAGCAGTCCCTTCCCCAAAAAGGGTGGAAATGAACTGGAAGGGGGTAGGTGGAGCTCAGTGTGGGCAGGCTGTGGGGTTTTGGGGCTGAGTTTCTTTCTGATTATAAAGTTTTCCCCTCCCCTCAGGATATTCTTTTTTTTTTTTTTTTTTTTTTAAGTTTTATTCATGAGTTGTTAACCATTTTGTTTAGCAAATCGGTTTATCCCAATGACCTTTCCCTGCTTTAATTTTTGAGATGGCAGATGGCTCTAAAGAAATCCCCCTTAAATGCAGACCCAGACCCAGCCTGTTTTTTCACACACTGGACCTGCATCAACATGCCAAGCACAGCTCCAGAAAGAAGACAAAATCCCCAAGAAAGAAGTGGGGAGGGAGAAGGAGGGGGCAGGGAGGAAAGAGACTAGACAGAGGCAAGGTTGAATATTCCTTGCATTGTTAATAGTCCAGGATTTCTCTCTGGTGCCGTTTGCAACTCTCTGCCACTGCTATTTGCACACAGGCAGCAAACTCTATGGAGGATATGCTGTAGGACTGATATCCCCAGGTCTCTGTCGCAAGAGGCAAACATCAGAGGGAGGAGGAACAGCCGGGAGCAAGGGGCTTGTGCAAGGAATGAAGGGCAGGAAGGGAACGAAGCTCCAAAAGCAGAGGCAACACTGAACCAAGCTGAGCAGCTGCAGCAGTGTGAAAATACAAAATGGGAACAGCAAGTTGGAAGCAAATACAGAAAATGCAGTTTGAAGCCCTAGGACTTTGAACTGCCTGCTTAGCCTCATGGTGACTCCTCATCTGGCACCCATGCAAAGGGCAAAATATTTTTCCAAGATGTCCTACCCCAAACTTTTTAAAACACCTTAGTCCCACTTTGTCCCCTCTCCCCAATACATTTCCAAGTTCCAGCCCATTCAGTTATTATGGATAAATAATTGAAACATGTTCAAGAGCTATCATTTATCTCTTCCCCAGCTGCAAAATATGTGAGAAAAATCTGTACAAATTGCCACATCTCCTATCCTTCTCACATGGTAAGTAATACCACCCAGAGATGCCAAACTCCAAGTGATTCTGTTCATTCTAGTCCACCATCACATGTCTCTGGCTGAAAATGTGGTGACAACAGCAATTCCTTCAAAAAAAAACCCCAAACCTGTAGGGATAAAATGCCTTCAGGTTCCACACCACTGGATTCTTCCCTGACCACAATTTATGCCTAAAGTGAGAGATCCCAAGCAGGGCTCACAACTGGTAATGTGAGCTCCTGACTCAAAACAACTCTTTCCAGTCTCCAGAGGGACTGTACAAACATAATTCTGCTACCCATTTGATCTTGTGATTCATTTAAAGCATTTAAGAGAACCCTATTGGTGTTTCTGGCTGGATTCAGTCATTTTGAGAGGAAAAACTGGGGGGAGAGTGAAACCACGTCGTGTGACATGTCACAGCCCACCACACCAAAAAGGCACAAAGGGCCCTCTACTTCTTCCCTCTCTTTCATTCAGCCCTATGGAATTCCATGGGGTGAGCACACATAAGTGCTCTGCTGACCCAAGCTCTACCAACAATAACTTCAGCCCATAGTCAAGGTATTGGACTACATCATGGGACATTATTTTGTGTTGCACTGCTGGGAATAGCTTGAGTAATATATCAAGAGCAGCAGTCACAAGCCATTTTTACCTCAAGAAAGCTGTATATTATGCCTGGAAAGATGTAAATTGCTAAGGTCTCAAGCTTCTTCATGGAACTTCTTGGCTTTTTTTCATTCTGCATGGTTTGGTTTTCACTTTGCTTAATCAAAGGTCTATCCTGAGACTAGAGAGACAGTGGAGGAAAGAAAATGGGATCCAACTGCATCAATGTCCAAAAGCAGCCCTAAGTTACTATTGATGAATCTCACTGATAAATCCTTTAAGTGCCACTATCACATGGCTCAATTCTAAGCCACAGACAAGGGAAATATTTCTGGTTTGAAGGATGCATGGTACTACACCAGCATAACAAAGTCAACTGCCCCCCAATGGCTTGCTGCAACATAGTGCATAATAGACCTAAATAAAGTGGTCACAGGAATGACCCCCCCCACCAAACATTTCCCAGAAAATGCAGAAAAAAATCAATGTTTTAATACCACTGAAGTACAGATCCAGGCTGTTGACTTCACCATTTATGTCTCATGTCTGCCTTCACATGAACTGGTTTGCCCAGCTCAAAACATGCTCCAGCCCTTCTACTATTAGAGACAAGTGACTGGTTTCCCTCAAAGGTCTTACCCGCAGGGCATAGTCTTTTTTTTTTATTATTATTTTGCTTATTGCCCAAGTGGATTGTGATTTCCTCAAATGCTTTCAATCAAACCATTTTCCCCAGTGATAGAAGTCAAACAGTGTAATGTCTGAGATAGTCCATGATTACTTCTGTTCCCTGATGCAGCTCAGAGTCGGGAGGTCTATCAGGCCACTGTGGCTTTCATTCGTTCAAGGAGAGGTAGCAGCAAAACAGCATTTGGAAATTTTATAAAATATTAAACCCCCTGCTTTCTAGGCCACACAGTCTTTGCCTGAGGCAGTATTCATATAAAAAGTTAAGCTATTACAAGATTTATTGCCTAGATGCAAAGGAGCACACAAAATTGAAGTCTATGTCTCAGCCAGTTGGAACATAAACAGATATTCCTCCTAAGGTGCCCTGAACTGTGCTGGAGACAGGCAACAAGACAAGTGCAGTAGGTTCAGTGCAGACCAGCCTGTGCTAAAATAAAAGCACCAGCCTGCAAGCATTCATGCCATACAATATAATCGCATTAAAGAGGGCACAGCCAGCCACAGTTCACTTAGACCACGTAGCTTCATCAGTGCAATGGTATGACATTGCCAGCATGACAACAATCACTAGCATGAAGGATCCTGACAGTGGGAGGCAAGTGGCTGTCTAAGGAGGAACCTTCAGTACAACTACTAAGATTCATTCACGGGTCCTTCAGTCTCCATCCGTTTAACCATACCGTGCTCCAGGTGTGCAAAAGATGTGTGGTATTTGGGACGGGAAACCACTGGTGTGGCCTCGTATGCCAAAAGTACTCAGCACTGATATACAGGCCAAGCTTCCCAAGGGCTCCACAGCAAGATGTGCTTTTCTAAGCCTAGTTCTCCTCTTCCTCTCTGTGCTAGAGGACTATTTTAAAGTGGTTTTACGAAGACATATAGAAGCCAAGTCCCTCAATAGCTCCAGTGAGACTTCTGCTGTCATTACTATTAAACATTAGCTTTCTTCCTCCAAAGTGGTAATTCTCCATTGCTTGGCAAAGCTTTCAGCTCAACACTGCAAGTGAGACAGTAGCATTGTGAATCTGTTATGACACCTATCTCGAACCAAATATTGTAAGACGAACCATGTGTTCTGAAGAACAGAAATAGTCTTCATTGGACACACCATACCCTCCTCCATGGAAAGCCTTTGCATCCAGCAAAGATTTGGTACATATCCTGGAGTAAGCTTTATCCATTTTGAGTGTCATGGTGCCTCACGTACACAGAGACAAAACATTCTCTAGTAGGAAGAGTATTCTCATTTTTACATGTGCACACACACATACAACAATGGCAATGATTTTTTAAGCCAAAGAAACATCTCATGCCATTTCCAGCCTTGATTTACCAGTAAATCCCCACAGAATCATAGGCTTAGACTCATGTCCAGCTTTTCATCCACCCAAGTATCCCCAAGTTCTTCTCTGAAGGGCTGCTCTTATTCCCTTCATCTGCCAGACTGTATTGATTGCCCCAATCCAGGTGCAGGACCTTGCACCTGGCCTTTTTGAGCCTTGTGAGGTTCACACAGGCCCATTTCTCTCTCCATCTGGACATCCTGTCCCTCAGGTGTGTCAACTGCACCACTTAGCTTGGTGTCACCTGCCAATTTGCTGAGGGTGCACTTAATCCCACTGTCCATTCATTGATGAAGATATTAAGCAGCATTGGTCCCAGTACGGATTCCTGAGGGACACCACTTGTCACCAGTTTCCATCTGGACATCGAGCCATTGACCACTACCCTCTGGATGTGACTATCTAACCAATTCCTCATCCACTGACCAAGTCCATCTATCAAATCCGTCTCTCTTCAATTTAGAAAGAAAGATGTTGTGAGGGACCATACCAAAGACCTTAAAGAAGTCCAGATAGATGACATCTATATAGAGAGATAACCATGACACTGTATCTTTTCAGGCAGCTGAAGGGAATTACTGCAGACATCATAAAATGAAGTACAGATGAACACTTAGAATAGTAAATTCCTGGAACACAAAAAGTAAGGTGTTCCTTACTTATCTGAAAGTATTTTTTTTAAAAAGTGCATAGTGCATAACATAGAGGTACAGTTAATTATAATAAATAAAAAATAGGGAAAAGCAAAAATTAAGATGAATAACAAAATTGTTATATACAAAAGAAAAATTTTATCGCTGCCTCGGCACTGCAAATTTAAATTCACTGCTGCAGTCCTCTCTGCACATCAGTTGACTATCTTACTGGAAAATATTTATGTGACTAAGGGCTTGCAGGATCAGGCCCAATATAAATAATAATAGGATCACTTAGGCAGAGCTTTACATCTGTACAAACAAAGTCTAATGAATTCCTGATGGAGTTCTGGTGTTGACTAAGGATATCATGTGAGAACCTCCACAACAAATGAAGAAGCAACACATTTTGGATCAAAGGAAATCATACAGAAAAGCAAACTAATATACAAAGGGCTGCAGTCATTCTTGGCATATTTCCTCCTCAGTCATTTAGACCCTCTTTAGGCACTGGCACTATTTACTTTATAGCAAAACCTCCTGGCCTTTGAATTGAAAGACCTGCGGTCTTTGATTTCAGAGCTCTCATGTTTAACCAAGAGGACAGTCATCAGGGGGAAGAGGGAGATGTGTGTAAACTTCAGCTTTTTACAGTGTGAACTCTTTAATGCAGAGGTGACCTTTCCATTCCGCTATTGTGCAGTGTGAGCACAGCAAGGTCCAGATTCATGCCAAAAACTCCTATGTGTTCAGGAACACAAACAAATAACAATATTCCAAATTTAACCAGGGTATGACCATACTGAAACTAACACCAAATGTTGTAGCTGGGTGCTCTTTTTGAAGTGAATACCTCTGAAGAGTGACCTCTTTTCTACATGGCTTTAGGACCTACAGCACTCTTCGCAATTGCCAAAGCTGTATTCATTGACAACCTCCACCAGACCCTATTCTGTCTGTCTTCTCCATCAAGCCATGGAAACAAGATCAGATAAAGGCACAAACAGTATTTTCATCTTCAGACCACAAGGGAGAACTCCCCTGGTCCTGTTCAGTTTAACTTCCAGATACCACCACAGATTCTCCCTGCTTTTTTACACCTTCCCGTGTCCTCTAATTCAGGTTCCAAAACCAACCTAATCATACTCTAAAAGCACCACTGAAAGATAATTTACTAAAATTGCCCATATTGTCCTCTTTTTCAATCCAGAGAATGTATCAGTCATCCCTGCTCTGCATATCTGTGCTGTGTATAATGCCAGGGTCATGGACCACTGCTAAAGTGCTTCCCAACTACTCTGCTTTCCAAGACTTTTTCTGTATTTAAGAGACAGCTACTGAATGTAAAGCCCTTTTTCTAGGAAGTCAGTAGCCAGCACTCTCAGCTTCTCACTCTACATCTCTAAGTTATGCCTTATCCTCCTTCTTCCTCCAAAGATCACATGTTCTATGCTGCCCACCTTAGCAGCAGGCTAAGAGACATAGTGTGCTCCCCACACCTACCTTACAGCCTGACAGAGTATTGCCCCAGGGTGGCCTTGAGACAGGAGACATAAGGGCTCATTCCATTCCCACAAATAGGCATCTAGCTCCACTTGAGGTGCCCTCACTACCCACACATGCATGTTTGGCATGACACATGCAGGACTGGAAACCTGTACCCTCTGAGACTAGCTGGATAGGATGCCCTAGGGCAGCACAGTAAGGATGGGCACAGGCATATCAGCATCTGAAATGAGTCTGTAGGGCAGAATTCATGGTCCCTTGACTGTACTGACCACTTCTTGAATGTAATGGGGCTTTTAGACCTACAACAGATGTTAAGACATCCAAATGTAGGGCAGGAGACTGGTTTGTAGTTGTCAATGCTGACCAGTTCTTGAGGGTCCAGTGCACAGGGCTATTCAATCCATACCTCCAGTCTGCAGAAGGAGTCTCTCCAGTTAGCATGGGGACCTCTTGTCTGCACTGTTGGGAGCCAAACAGAAAAATGCTTCCCAACACAGAGATCCTTCACTGGAACTAGCTCATTGTCAGGGATGAACCCTGGAAAAGCCAGAATCCTGACTTAGAGCAATCCTACAACAACAAAAATACAATAAAATAGTCAATGATGAGGACCTGCAGAAGGAAACACTGCAGAAATGGCAAGAGGAAGAGTGGACATCTATGGACATGTCACTATCTAATGCCTGTGTCAGCATACACCAGAAAGGCAGGTGAGTCTAAAGACATGGGTGAGTAGTGCTGTAATTAAAGGAATCCAGCACCCCCAGTGATGCAAAAATGTTGAGTGGTAAGATCCAAACAGGAGAAATCATCTGATACAGATCCCAGCCCGTAAGGATATAAATATATGGATGAACTGTCAGCCTTGGATCAAGAAAAAGGGAAGAAGTAGATGCTGCAGTTACAGATCAAAGCTGCAGCAAACTCCTAACTTTTTTTTCTTTTTTTTTTTTTTTGTAACAGAGAACCTCAGCTACTGTCCAGTAAACCAGTCAAACTGCCTGCAGGGAGAAAATTTAGAGAAATGATTTCTCACCACTTTAATGCTCTAAAATTAGCATTGCCAGGAAATAAGCATGTATAAAGGAGAGATTATTCTTGGCACAGAGTTAAAAAACAGTAGATAATGTTACCTGAATCACTTCTACTGACTGCAAAATAACTAAAATATGTCCAAGGGGTTAGTTGGGTACCAAAAAGGGACCTGCTAACACTGTATTTGAAAAACAAAAGACATGTCAGCAAATGAGCAGGAAAATATCCTGAAGGTTTAAAGGAAGGAAATTAAATCCTGAGAGGTAGCAAGAATACATCTATTCATGGAATTGGTAAGAAAATCTCCAAGGCATGTATACTGCTGAACATAAAAACAAAATTATAAAAAAAAGGATGAAACACAAAAGCAAGAAACTAATGAACACAGCGTCCTGGCTTGGCTCAAGGGCCTCTTTGAACCAGTTAGAAACCCTTCAGCATTTGGAAATCTGACCAAACTGATGCAAATAGCAAGAAGCATAAAGTACAGCAAGCGATAGGTAAGGAGTGAATGAGAAAAGGCTGAAAGGGTTTCACAGAGAAGCAATAACTAAAAGTTTTAGAAGCTGCTTGTAAACAAGAAGACAGTTGGGAAAGTGCAATGTCCTTTGGGTTGTCAGGAATTAAAAGAAGAGGTTGTTTAGCAGAGCCAGAGAGAGAAGGAGTCATACAAGGGATCTTGTAAGTTATCACATCTGATTTCCTCCATAGGTGGGTACTCTTAGAAGTTCAAGGTATAGCCTTTTACTATATTTTTTTTCAGCATGTTTTAAATGGCTTTACAGATTACATGCCCAACTCCAAATGCTTGGGCAAAGTTTACAGAAACCAGTTAGTAGATGTTGTTATTATTGTTACATGCACATATTTCCAAGCCACTAAATAATTACCGTCATGTTTCAATGCAGGATAATTCTTTACAATCTGAAAACATAATGGCACCAGACATACTGAATAGAGAAGTGTATTTTTGATTATGTCATGGTAATAATTCCTTTCAATGCTTTATATGAATTGAATATTTAAAATATCATCATAAAAACAGCAATCCTTTAGTAGGTATTATTGTCGCACGTAATGGAAGCACAGGTCACAGAACACCTTCCTTTCCTCATTACTGACACTGCTAGAAACCAGGCTAATAACTCCATTGTCATTGCAATATTTCTGCAAGGTTTTGCACGTGTCTAAAATGCAGATATTAACCCCTGCTTTAAACATTCACTCACTAGCATAGGACTGAGACCCCTCTCTCTAAGAACTCCAGATAAGGTGTCTGGCTTGAAATAAAAGAGCTTTTCCAGTTTCTTGGTAAGAGAGAAAAACAGAGCTCTTTATTGAAAGCATATTAACATATTTTGCCTCATTAATAACTTCACTGCAGCATTAATTTGCTTAATTATTGCACTTAGAATTCAATGTGGTAGCTAATAAATTCAAAGGCTGGGGGAAAAAAAAAGGAAAAAAAAAACCCAAACACAAAACAAATCAAAACCACATTTGGAATCATAACACATACACACATAGCCCTTCTTTGGGAGCACACTTTTTTGGAAAAACATTTTTTTGTTCTGTTCCCTGAAACATAAAGTCTGTGGACACAGTAAGTTAAAAGTTATCTTTTCAATGATTTGTTTTAATACATTTTCCCAGGTTTGCCTATTTAGACTTCTCTCCTGATGAATCTTCCTATAATAAATGAGATTAATGCATTTCAACAGCCTGCTATCAGGACTTCCAGATCCATTACCCACTGTTAAAATCTTGTTCTCTTCCTCTGCAAATCTTTCTTACTATGTTACTGGCAATGACCAACAGGCTCTCTAAATCCTTAGAAGATCATTTGAAAATAGAAGTTCACTTCTCTCCAAACAACCCCGGTATTACTTTCTCATATCCCAAAAGAGACAAAAAAAAAAAAAAAATAAAGACAAGAAACCTTCCCCAAACGCCTCTCTCCGTTTCATAAAGCCTCTCACTGTAACTCAAAAATAGAATCTTGAGGTATTTGGGTCACCCCTAAAATTCTCACCTTCAGAACTGGGAATGATATTCCAATATAGCATCTTCTTAACTTCTTCCTTACCAGTCTTACATCTTAGCAGGACAAAGCCATCACAAACCAAATAATGCTCCAGGGCTACTTTGAGCTAAGTGTCTTTCACATGGTGCTTTCAAAGGCTGCCCAGTAATGCAAGATGCTCACCATGATGCTGCAGTGATGCTCATAGAGGCATACAGTCCAGAGCTGCATTAACAGAAAATCTTAAATGATACAGAAAACAACTATTTCCAGCCTTGCTACTCAAGCTGCAAAAAAAAGTTACATATTAGTAAGAAGCTAGTAGAGCTGGACTGGTCACCATGCTGCTTTTTGCTTGCTGGGGCAGCTCATTTCTCACTACAAGCACGTTGCTGATTTAGATTCTTGGTGTCCTCATTCATTTATATTTTGGCATGTACCATGAGACAGCAGTCAAGGGAGTATTTCAAGGTGTTGGCCTCAACTGTCCACAATTTTATCCTCTTGGGTTGTTTCTAATTATACAACAAGCTTGCTTACCCTCAAACGCACTTTTTAAAAAGAGATACTAGGAATGGGGATTGTTGGAATGTTTTAACACTTTTGAAGCCTGGTGTTATAGCTTACATTAAATTACAAGAGAATTGTGTTCAATGAGTCTCTCTGCTTGCACTGGCAGTATTTCCACAAGGACAAGAGAAGTCTATCATTGTAGTTGTAATTTTCTTCAGTGAAACTGAAGCCCCCTCCCCCATTCAAAAGCTATTTAGACATGAAAATACCTAAATTCAATAGGTATTCTCTTTCCAGTGGCAAACATCAGAAAACATTCCAAAAAAAATAGAGTTTTGCTTCCTGACAAGCCTAGATCTGCTCGGGGTATGGAGCTCAACCTGAAAGACTGTCAGGATGCAGACACAAAATATATGAAAAATTAGGTTGCCTGCGCAGTCCTCTCCAAGACATATGCTCAGAGTACACCTAACACTGATGCAGTTCAAGTTCTCACAAAATGCACCCTGAGGTGCATTTGAGGTTACTTTTAAAAAGGATCTGGAAAACAAGATGCTGAGGGTACCCTTCTTTCATATAAGAGCCTGAAGAGGCTGTTATAGAGGTTCACACAATTACCTCACCTCTTACATTCCTGTTCCCTCTTCTATCCCTTCTCCCTGGAGTCATGTATGAGGCTTTTTGCTTCCTGCACAGTGTCCCTCTCCACCTCATAAGTCCATTACCAGGTAGTTGTGTCTTCTGTGACCTGTAGATTCAAACCCTCTCCAAAACAGAGAGTAAACTTGGGTTTTTAAGTGCTTGTTAACTGCCATAACCAGGGGGCCACCATGCAAGAGACAGACTCTTTGGGTCCAGAGAAGAACAGCTAAGCTGGTGAAGGGCCTGGAAAACAAGACTTATGAGGACCCCTCTGAGGGAACTGGGGCTGTTTACTCTAAAGAAAAGGAAGCTGAGGGGAGACATCATCACTCTCTACAACTACCTGAAAGGACATTGTAGAGAGGTAGGCGCTGGTCTCTTCTCATAAGTAACTAGTGACAAAAGAGGGAATGGCCTCAAGCTGCACCAGGGAAGATTTAAGTTGGACATTAGGAAAACTTCTCTCAGTAGAACGGTTGTCAGGCACTGGAACAGGCTGCCCAGGGAGGTGGTTGAGTCACCATCCCTGGATGTGTTTAAAAGCTGTATAGATGTGGTGCTTGGGGATATGACTTAGTGGTGGACTTGGTAGAGTAGGGCTAATGGTTAGACTTGATGATCTTAAATGTCTTTTCCAACCTAGATGATTCTATAATTCATCATTTCCAGGTGTCTCTTGCAGCAAAAGAATGAGCCTTGTTCAATCCTTTAAGAAAAATTTAAATTAATATTTGAAAAGGCCCTCCTGTAAGGTGAGAGATGGTCCTCACTACAGCCAGAAGGTGGGCACCTCAGGGATGCAGATTTGGAGGATTTCAGACACTGTGCAGTCCTCAAGCACCCATTCCTAGCTCACAGGTCTGGTCAGCCCTCCAGGACATGGACATCCCTCTGAGAAGCCAAGCCCATGTCTGTGCTGAGAGCACTGGCTGGGCAAGTAAAAGATGGGCAACAAAGCACGTGGAATTGAGAACTCCTTCCAGATCTTGCCTCTGGTTTTGGTGCACTGCAGTGCCCTAGGCTGGAAATTCTGTAGCAGTGTCACATTCATTACAAAAATGAAGGATGTTGTTAAATGAAACATGAGTGAGAGCACACACTTCGTTATTTATCTGACTTTTTAAATCATTTTACATATTTTATACATCAGCCCACTTCCAGAACAGAATGAACCATAAATTTTTGTTCAGCTATCTCAGTGTCTGCATCACCGGAACTGCCAAAACACCTTTCTGTGGAATAACCTGGTATCCAGTAAAGAACAAGGTAAAATTTGTACCATCTGGATGTCTCTGCTGAGAAGTAATAATCTAAAAGAGATGGTTTTGCCATGTGAAATATTAACTTGCTGTTGCTGCATTGATGCAGTGTGTGAATGAAGCCGTTCAAATCCCTTTAAATGAAAACTATGGCTTGAGGCTACTTGCAGTCACTTAGAGATAGTCTACTTTTTGGGAGCCTTCTTTTTTTGCTGTTTGTGTGGCTTCCCTGTTCACAGTTCTCTGCCAAGTTGTAGCATCCTCAGCAAATTCTTTAGTGGGGGAATTACAGATCGGACACCCAGAGAAAGCAGAGAGCCAACACTGAGCTGAATTAGCAAAAGGTCTATTTAAGGAAACATGTCTAGCATCTGTTTTATCAAGCATATGTACTCTGCTCATTGCTGTGCACCATTAAGACTTTTCATGCAGAAATCATAAGATGTACATGAGCAGTGCAGAAGCTAGGAGACTGCTATTTTTTTCTTTCTTTACTTTGCCTCATCAAGACTTCATTCAGCACCACTCTAGAATAAAATCACTCCAGTGGCAAAAAATAAAATCCCCCTGACAGTGATTTGAAGGACAAGGAGGCATCAAATACAGAGGGAATTTTCAGAGTGATTAGTAGACATCAGGAACATGACCTTATTTCAGCTACAGGAGTCTGGAAAACTGAGGACAGACATACTATGTTATACATGAAAATACATGTTTAACCACTGTTAGTAATGACAGGATCTAACAAGACAGGATGCTCTGCCCTCTGGCTGTGTTGATTCCAGCAGGTGAACGCCCTGAGCCAGCTTGCCCTCCCATGGTTCAAAGGAGCACACCCAGTAGGAGAGCAGTCACCCCTTCCACCATCCCACATCCCCTGGACAGCTGTACTCAGGAGCACGTTCACCAAACACAGAGCCTCCACCCCATCCTTCCAGTCAAGACGGATGGGACAGATGAAACCCTGTGGAGCAGCCCTCTGCTCCATGCCCTCGGTCCCTGGCTCCACAAGCTGGGAGCACGTGACATGGAGCCTTTCTCCAGGCTTTCTCCTAGACTAAAGTATCCCAGCTAGAGTATGTGGAGTCTGAAGGGAAAAAAAAACAACCCTGCTCAAGCATTGCACAGACTCATTGCCTCATTTCTAGTCTGGAGACCCCAAAAAGCACATGGGCCAGGAGGTTAATCTAAGATAACTAGAATATTCAGAAGCTGGCAGCTGGATCTCCTCAGGGTTCACAAGGGGCAGATCAGCCACTGGTTACTTTCATTATCTGGATTACAATGAAAAGAGAGAAAAGAGAGCAGAGTCAGACACTTCCCTGCAGACTCCTTGCCCAGATGTTAAATTGGGGGCTGCAAACCCTACACGGAGTCTCTGTTGCCAAAGCTAAGTCTGACAACAGGAGATGGAGACATGGCCTCTACCTTTCCCCCTCCTGCCAAACAGATCTGTAGCACAGCCCAAATTCACACAGCAGACACCACCTGGGATACCACTATGCAGAGTTCCACATCTCCATTGGTACCATGTCCCTCAGGGTTTGGAGAACTTCACCCCCTGCACCAGCTCTTGGCAATGGACCTGGAGGGGCAGTCCCATAAGGACCACAAGCTGTGGGGCCTTGGGGCCCATACCTTGCATTGCCTTTGCGCTGAACCGCTGCAGCGCCTTGCCCGCTCCCATCCCCATTAAATCTCTCAACTTCTTACTCTCCATGACACTGCTTCAAGCTGTCGCAGTGACCCTCTTCCAAAGATTTTTCATCTGCCTTCTGTTAAATTGACTCCTTTCCTTTTGCCCAGCACACATTTTTAATTTGTATTTAAAGTGTGCTTCTCGTGAGAATTGTGCTGAGTCCACCAGGCAGGACAGGAGAGGTAGCTCAAATAGACACCTGCATTGGAAAGAGAATAGCTCTGTCTTTTCATAATCCATTGTATTCTGGGCCACATGCAGGCAATTCAGCAAATCCTCCTTAGGACAAGTCCCTTGTGTCTCTGAACCAAAGGGCTGGCACTCTTCACCCTGCTCATCCACAACATGCTGGCACTCATAACAGGTAAATAAAAACATCATTGCCAAATGTTCTCCTTTCTTGTTCCCAAAAAAACAGCAATCTGTTGATGGAAAATTTTGATTTACATAGCCAGCAATTATCAAACTGATAACACAGAGCAGCCAACACTGATAAGCAGAAATTAGGACATTTACCAGCTTCAGCATGCTTGAAATCCTGTGTTGTCTCTTTAAAAACAATGAAAAACCATTCTGGATAAAATCTTTCAGAATGTTTTATTTCCTCAAGAGAATGGATCTCTTTTCTTACAAAAAAAAAAAAAAAGAAAAAGACGACTCACTAATATTAAAATATACTGAACCTGATAGAACAGAACATCTCCTTTGAAGTTGTTTCAATCTTTTTAAATATCTAAAGGACCTAACCCACACAGGGCTTGCACGTTCTTAGCTTGAAAAAAAAAAATAAAAAAATCAAAGCTTTCTCCCCTTTTTTCCCCCATGTACACCCACTTGCCAATTATGGGAATTAGAAAAGAAATCAGTGACTGAAAGAGGTAGAGTTTTTTACACTTTTGTAATTATGCGCTGGATTTAATCATTTGGGGAGAGGGACTGCTTGGGGGGAGAAGAGAGTTTTATTTAAAGACTTATATGCACACTTTCATCCTGGATCAAGTGTCAACCACCAGGTGATTTTTCATAGGAATTGCCACGCTCCTCTGCTTAACAGCTCATCTCCGATTTGCTCAAACGATCAACAGCACCTCATCTTCTTTATTAGTCTCTCTGTTTATCTGCCCAGTGATGAGCTCCAGCTCCCACAGCCAGGGAACAAGCCAAGAATAGCCAGATCCAGAGCTGTGAAAGATATTCTTCCAGCATCATCTGGCTCCTTGGCAGTGTCTGCGGGCAGCTGTACTCACAGCCCCGTGCCTGCCGCTGGGTATGTCATGAGGCCAGGCTGTAGCGGTACTGGCTGAGCATTTCTGTCCTCCTGGACACAATTTTCCTTTGATTCACCTTGAATCTGAGAAACCCATTATATGACCATTGTTTCACATTTGATAAATAAGGGGTATTTTTAATGACTGCCCATAAAAGATAGCCAACACGTCTTATTTCTGCTGTCATACCATATAAATCTGCGGGCCAGCTTTAAGGACCATTCCCTTTACCGTACAGGGCACACTTCAGCAGCACTTTTTCACAGCACACAAGCAGGATCTTTTCCAGCTGATTTGTAGCACGAGAGCTGGACTTCTTCGCTAATGGGTATACAAAAAAAAATGAAAAAAAGGCATGGAGCAGAGGACAGGAAGGCCACCTCAGGACTGCTGTGGATATTAAGGCTACATTAGCCATTCTATAATTCCCCAAAAATTTTTGTTTCTTTTTTTCAGGAAAAATATATGAAAAAAATGACATGAGAAAAGCATTATTCCTGATATAAAGGATGCAATCTGACATGGCTAATGCCTTGTGCTCGCTCCTTCCTTCCTTCCTTCCTTCCTTCCTTCCTTCCTTCCTTCCTTCCTTCCTTCCTTCCTTCCTCTCCTTCCTTTCTCTCCTTCCTTCCTTCTCTCCTTCCTTCCTTCTCTGCTTACTATCTTCTTTTCTTCCTTCCACAAGAAAGACCAGTAAAAGTTCTGTGTATGTTAGCTACAAGCATCATCTCTAAAAACCCTGTCTTAAAACATTACTCATATCACACTGTTACACAGTCAAATTCCATAGGAAAAAAAGCACTAAATGCAACATAAATTACATGAGCATTACCACTTGGGCATAAATTATCTGAACTAAACAAAATCTGACCTTGCTTCTACTAGTTTGGTCAGTGTCTCTATTCTAGATGCTGCAGGTCATCCTTAAACATAAGTTTGTCCTTTCAGTTGATTTTTACATTTAAATTGGTTTAATAATTCATGACATAACAAGCATTAAAATATAAGCATTTTCTACCCAAGGAACTAACAGTCTGTCAGCTCCAGCAGTAGATGTGACACAGCTGAACACTTGAATCAAAAAAAAAGAGAATATTTCCATGGGCTGTGACTGATGCAATTGTATACAGGCATTTATTTGTCTGCTCAAAGTTTCAATCCCTATAGATTTTTTCTTTCTTTTTGTATTTGTCTAAATCCAATTGTAAATTCTTCAGGGCAGCAATCTGTCTGCTCATATGTTCATAAAGCACCATGTACACCTATGGCACTCTAATAACTAATTTCCTATCTGCTTATGATTACAGAGGGATTTCAGGTGAAATATTGTAAATTGAAGTGGACAGGATAGGAGGACAGCTTACCTTACCAACATCATTAGGTCAGACATTGTGCTTCAACAGAGGATGGCAGCCAACGTGCTATGCACAGTTTGGTGACATGAAGTTCTAAATGCTTTTGAGAGCCATCCTACAGCCATTCCCCATGCCCTGACACCATGCATCTGAACATCACATTGCACAATGTAAGAGAGCTCTCCATTAAATGCTTTATACTGCAGTACACGTTTGTTTGTAAGGGTTATCTGTTGCTTTTTCTGGGGTTACTGTCTGAGGGCAAGCTAGACACGCCGTGGAGCAACTGGAAAGACTGGAGGTGGAAAGAAAGTATGATGAGCCACAGAAGGGAGATAAGAGAGAGAAGGTGAGAATTTGTTATATTAACAGGATCACCCAATGACTCGCTTGAGGCATGGACACATCCAGGTGGGTCTGTTCCCCACTTAATGGTAACTGATTTGTGCAAGTGATATAGTAAACATGAGAGTACAGCTTCATGATACATGCACGAATGAAGCTCCCAGCACACTTAGGATCACCATATTTATGATAGTAGGCATGAGATAGTCCTCTGGGGTTGGTCCCCAGTTCATACCCTTGCCTGTACCACAGGACACTACAATGCCTATTGGTAGCCATCCCAAAATCCCCCCTCTTCCAGAAACTCACCCCTACAGATGCCCTTGCTGTCCCCTAAAAACAAAGCCCTTTCCCTCAGCCCTTCCCACTCCAGATCCCTCAGCATCCCACAGAATACTCATGCCCCACCTCTGCTGCCCCAGACCTCTTAAACCATCTCGGAGCTCAAATTCCCCAGCTACTCCCAGATCACATCTCTCAGCCTCTCCCTTTCCAGCTGCCTTCCTCAAAATCTCTGGGACACCAGCATTCCCTCCATATCTCCTCCCATCACCTCCTCCACCAATCCCTGAGCTTCCCAGGCTTCCTCAAACACCCTAACACCCCCCAGACTTGCACCCTAGACTTGCTGTCTCACAGATCCTTTTCTTCCCTCCAGGGTCTACCCACATTTCCCACCTATTTCAATTCCTCCTACCAAGTTCCTTCATCACCCAGTCCTCCTCCCTGGTCCTCCCTCTCCCACCTTTGTTCACTCACCCCAAGTTTTCCAACTCCATCATCTCCCTGCTGTGTTGTCCCTATACAAAGTCCTACCTTCCTCCATCCCTGCCACACCACCAACAGCCCTGACATCCCAATGGGAGCAGATCTTCATCTTCCCCCACTGGATGAAACCCCACAGCCCCCTTTTCCTGTCCACATCTTCTGCACAAGAGTCATTCTGGAGGAAATTACCATCTTCACTGAGATTCTAGGTGTCTGGAAGTGTTATAGAAAAATAAAATCAGTAGCTTTGAGGTTTTTTTCATTGTAGCATTTCTAACAGACCTAACCACAGACTGAACACACTGGCCTCTGTGGAGCATTATTTCAACTGTAAGACAAGGAGATATCTTGCTCAATAACACAGAGAGAGGCCATGGCATGGCACTATAACCTGGACCTTTAAATTTACAAGGCACACCGTAACCAAACTCTGCCCGAGCGTCACTTTTGACTGCCCAAAATGACTTCCTCACAGCTTTGCCTCAAGGTTCACCTGAATCTTCAGCCTTTGACCACCTTAGATGCCTGTTTCCCTTCTCCAAATGCTGCAGTCCCCCTGTAATGCTTTAATATTATTTATTCTTAAACACCACATTCCAGAGGCAGCAAAACAAAGGAGCCCCATGCAGAGGTTCCCTGCTCACCAAGGAAAGAGCAGAGAAGGTTTACAGCTGCAGGGAGAAGGAAACCGAGAAGGTCACTGCATACCTGGAGGACACTGAAAAAAAGTCACCTCCTGGGCAGACAAAATTTGTTGCTTAATGAGCAATTGCTGATGTAAAGCCCCATCATGCCACAGGCAACTTGCATGATTACAGGGCATACAGGACAGGGTTTTCCCTTAGCAGACCTGTATATTTCAATGGCTATGATGCCCAAGAGAACTGCACTGGAAGTATGTTAGTAAGACTGCGAAGTCAGCCACTTAAACTAGGAAATATGGGGCCTAAGGTGGTCTTTGGAGCCCCAGTCACACTATGATACAATCCTTATTTGCTCAGTGAAGTGTTATTTCTCTACTGGTCTCCTATTGTGCTCCACAGACCCAAGAGCCCTCATTCCCTTCAGTGGCATGTTCTGGGTCCTTGCTCCATGACACAGTTCCCTCACATCACTCAAGTCCTGTTTGGGATGGAAGCAATCATTTTCTCATAGACTTCTCTTTGTCCTTCCCCACTCTTAAATTAGAGTGATTCACAGATGTTAATTATCTTATTTCCATAATGAACCCATGGAAGGAGGGTGTATCATTAACTCTGCATTACAGCTGGTGAGCTGAGACACAAAGAGATGCAGGTTAGTAGATTAATGTCCACTAATTTTGCACACCTAAACTGAAATACTCAAGGCCTGCTTTCCCCTCACTCTGAAGTGCCTGACATTGCAAACTCCATGATAGTCTATGCCTTATCTCCCTAGACTTTAAGGTACAGATGCTGGAAAAGCATAACTTCACCTGCCTGAGACCCCCGAGAGATGCAGATTGCTTTCAGGTCTCTGGAGCTGCCCAGTGTGTACTTAAAACAAAAGGCAGTCCCGGCTGAGGTCATGATGTACTTACTGCAGGTGGAACCTAGATGAGGATTTACCTGCTTAATCTCTACTCAGAGCTCACAAAAATAACACAAGTGACTTGCCTGCTTTAGTAGGGCATCTTCCTGCAAAATTTCAGGTCCTCAAATGAAACCATGAAAACTCCATGACCTAAAAAAACCCAACTACCAGACAAAGAAACCCAAAAAGAAAAAGAGGAATAGTCCAGATATTTATCCCACAGGCAAAACAAACATAAAAAAAAAAGCCTAGGATAAATTTACCCTAGCTTCCTTTCTGGTGATGGCTGAGCTGCTTCAGCTTTATCTGGGGTAAGGTAGCACAGCAAACCCAATACTGTGGAGCTGCTCAAGCAGCACCTTCAAGCCAAGCTGGAGCTCTCCTATACATACTTGTAGTTCCTTCTGTTTTGTAGGTTTTGCTGTCCTTATCTCCTGTGGGTCCACCACACGTTTTTTGTCTGGTTAATGACTGTCCCTGAGCCGAGCACACAGTCTCCAGTCATTAGTGAGCATCATGTGTTCATGTTTTGTTATGTATCTCGGAAAGCTGCATTTGGATACAGTCTAGCTTCCTCTTGCAATGCCAGGGGTGTCTTGCACAAACCTCCCTTACTCTTTTGATGGACTGTGGACAGCTTGCTCATTAGTCTAGTATCTAATTGCTTATCAGTCACACTCTCAAGCTCCTCATTACTTCAGTTACACAGCTACAGTAATTAGATTTCACATTTCTTTAGACTTTCATGGCATTGTTTTAGCCTACTGAGGAGGCACTCATATATAATACACATATATTATTAAATTATCTCCTATAATTATCATATTCATTATAATATATAACACATACATATACATACATAATGCTGCCGAGGCAAACTCAAACATCTCCAGTTCTAAGTGTTTAGGATGCTCCGGGAGCATCTCCAAATGCTTGTTTGTCAGTTTTAACTTCCACGAGGCTTCACCCATCTGTGACCCTTCGCTTACAAACCGTGCCCGATTGCATCATTTTCTACTTCTCACCCACAACCACATACCTCTCCCACCAAACAAAGCCTTCAGATCTGCTCACTGCAGAGATGCAAATTCTTTTAGGCAGAAACACGAATTTGATGTTTAGTACAGCAGGAAACAGAAAAGTCACTTGAGCCTTCAGCCCTTATTTTTCAGGATAACATAGATTTTATGCCTCTTTTTTGGTCTAATCTGATGCATTTCTTTAGCACCTATTCTCTAAGCCTCAAGGTTTTTTTTCTGAAATCATTCCACACATTTATTACGGCACTTAAAAAGCGATAACGATTTATTTAACTTTTCAGAACAGGATTGTGCAGACTTTGGGGGCAGATTATTTTTTTTCCTGGGGAGCACATGTGAAATATGTGGTGGTGTCTATATTTACGGATGCAAAAAACACAGATGCTGGGTGGCGTGTAAAATTGTGCATTTCGTGTGAACTTTAATTCACCTCTGTGAATTAAATAAGTGAATGCACCAGATGGTTAAACTTGAAAAGGTAAACAGGTAGTTCCCCCCAAACTGGAAAAGGGCCATGCCATCATAGGCTATGTCTGCAGAAGTAAAGTAAGCAGAGACAGAGTATGGAATATTTTATTCAGTGTTATTCATGCAGCTGTAGAGACTGCAGTGATTTCCAGATCACCTCCTTGTCCTGCTGTGGTGCACATTGACAGGTGCAGGAGGAACAAGTGACATCTGGGGACTGACCAGTTTAAGACAGGTAAATGCACCACTCTGGGCTCCAGCATAGATGCATCCCTCAGCCACAGAAAACAGCTCCACTCCCCTCCACTCTAACACCAGCTCCAGTCAAGGTCATGTCACCCAGAGCCAGCATTGTGCCTAGACCCCTTCAGCAATGCGTACATGGAGAATGAGCAAACGCGGTGCATGAAAGATGGGCAGTGAGTACAGGAATGTTTTGTAGCTCTGGAGGTCAAAGTCCTGAAGGGAGAAGTCTTCCTGTGGCCTCGTAAAGCAGTCTGATCTAATCCCGAGCAACACTCCAAATTCATGAAATGCAGCAAAATGCAGTAGTAGAAAACCTTAAAGCAAAAAACCTGGGTGAAATACTCAAGATCACCTAAATGATTTAGGAACCAGATTTCCACTAGTCCCCAAGCTTCTGAAAAGTTTACTTCTCATTACTTAGGTGTGAATACATAAAGCCTTTCCAAGATGGTTTTCTCTCCATCCTTGTCCTTACTGTTGTGTGACATTTCCCTTCCTTGCTCTGCCCAGAGCTGGCTGCATGTCAGGCAGCAACACACAGGCAGTCATCAAAGCTACAACTGGTCATTGTAAGAAACCCAGCACATTAAAGGTGGAGGCAAAGAGGGAGGATCAGCTCTGAGCCCCCCCTGCACATAGGAACGGGAGATGACCCCAAAATCAGGGTGAAGGAAAGCTGCCTCACTGAACTCACCACTTCTCCCCGCTCCGGCTTCAGTCCTGGGGGGCTTCTCGCCATGCTGAAATAAAACCCTGAGCTAGGCAGACTCTCGGCCCATAGAGGCGGGGGGCTGAGGGAGGATGCTCTCCACTCCCCGGGAGTGAATAGCGTTCCTGCCCTGGCAGGCGGCCAAGCACAACAGCCGCCTGCGTCTGGGCTCTTCCCCTGCTCTCACCGCCTCTTCAACAGAAGTGACACGAGGCACACTCTTGCTCGCAGCCTGCTGACGCTCAGGAGGTTGGGAAAAGAAGAGACTTAGTCCTTCACAGCTGGGGGGCTCTGACTTTGCAAGCCGAGGCGTGATTAAGATGGAGGATGAGGCGGGGGAAGAGGGGGGAGAAGGAGAGGCGAGATAGAGAAAGGGTCTCATGGCACAAGGCTGAGTCCTTTCCTCTCCATCACATTTTTTACTCCATGCCCCCTTTCACCGTAATCCCCGGGAAATAATCAGGAGCAGACCAGGCCATAAACCTACAAAGCCCCCCCAACATAGGAATCAGAAGCTGTGGCACTGCTCATTAACCCCACTGTGACACTAGGCTAATTAGCTCGAGTATGGCATCACACTAATGTAACTTCTCTGTTTCCAGGACCTCAACGAAGTTCGTTTCCCATTGTCCTTTCCTGTACTGTGGATGGGCGGGGGGGGGTGGGGCAGAGGGAGCAAGAAATCATATGTACAGGGTAAGACTGAAACTATAAAGACAGTAGAGAAATAGGGAGAGTATTTTTATTGGCATAGTAACAATGTATTGGCATGTATGTAACTATCCTTGTGCTTTAAGGATATGTTCTTACTGGGAAGGACTTCAGAAACTGTAGGAAGCAGGCAGAGCCACAGGAGTGACATGACTATGCTTGTTTAGTATGGCACTGGGTGAGTGGCACTAGCTGGGTGGCACTGGCTGGCCAGGGGCAGAAGAAGGACATTCAGAAAGGGACCTTGTACACCAAATAGCGAGGGAGCTGTGTCTCAGAGAAATCAGTGGAGCCCATCAGAAGCACTACACGTAAGTATTCACAGAGGAATGTACATCTTCCTGGTAGCTGAGAGGTGGATTTCTTCTGCCCATTCATCATTTGTAAGAGCCTAAAATCCCAAACAGTCCTTCAAGGAGAAGAGTGTGAATGAGGCCCAGGAGGAAACAAGGAGCTGCTGGAGGAAAGCCAAATATAGCAGCCCGGACACCTTCAAAGTGCTATGAAAGACATCCCAGCCAGGTGTACATAGCAGCCATGGAGGGGGAGCACCAATTCAGAACAGGCTGGGAGAGAAGCTGCGCAGCTCTCCTCTTTAACACCACAGCAATCTGACCAGACCCCAAAGCTATGGAGAGGGTAGGAATTGTTTATAAAGGTCTAAATGGGAGCCTGGCACCCCCCCTACAACCAAAGGCACCAAGGCAAAATAGCCAGGAAGGACATGCAATAATAGAGGTGCCCCCTTCTGAGGGCATCTCAGATCTTCTAATGGTCCTCATAATGGGTAAACAGCAGGACCCGGGCAATGCAATCTGTCCAATGAACTCACGGTCTGTGGTGTGTTTGTCTTCACAACACTGCTGTGAGGTACAGAAGTGCTCTGTGGACATGAGGGACTGTGTCTGAGAGAGTCTCAAGCCCTCATCCGGGTTAAAATATGTCCAACTCCCATGGCAGTTACATACCTAAATACACCAGACCTTGGTGGGGCTAAGCCTCATCAGCTTGCTCCAGATGAAAGAGCTAAGAGCTGAGCCTGGGCACCTGCCTTGTGGTTTAACAGCTGGAAAGCATAACCCATCTGGAAAAGAACAGGTAGAGGATAAAGAGAGCTAGAAAAGACAGGAGAGGGCAGAATGGGGGAGGGACATCAAGGGTAAGGTTATGTGGGGCCACAAGCTAGTTTGTAGGATAAGAGGGGAAAAATTCAAATCTAGCCACCTTGCAGGCAAGACAGACTAGGGAGCACCCCAAAAAAAGCCTGCAGTAAACACCAGCTGAGGGCCAAATAGGGGGACCTTTAGGAATGCACTGCTTCAGGGATACCTCCAGGCAACGCACACGAGGCCCACACTGTGTGGGGAATGAGAAGAACCGGTCTTTTGTTTCATGCCCCTTTGTTTTAACCTCTTGAATCAAAGACCCCAGCTGCTACTCCGGGAGAGGCTAGAAATTAATCCAATTAAAAAATAAATTCCCTGTGGAATCAAAACTGCTTGCCGGGTGGGGGGTATGGGCATGTAATTTCTTTCTTCTGCAAAACAAACTCTCTTCTGACCCACACTTCACAGAGGGGGATAGAGGCAGAGAAACATTTGAAGCAAATATAACAAGCAAACGAATGGGATGATTTATAACCCTGGTATCAACCCGCAGCTCCCAGGAAGGATCGCAGCCTCTGCCTTCTATAGCCTGCATGGCCGAAGACAGAAGCACAATGCCGCGTGCTACCCTCCAACACAAACAGTCATAGAGCAACAAAACCCTTTGCCGCTTCGTTCCACTCTTTTGTTTTCCAGGGTTTTTGGTCAGGCCGGGCTTGTGGAGCTTGACAGGTTAACCCACACTTCCTTGGTTTCGGCAGAAATGATTAAACAGGGGGGATTGTTTAGGCCGTGAAGCAGAAGGAATTCCTTTGTTTTTGTAGATCACTCCAAGGCAGCCGAGCCCACTGGGATGCCCAAGAAGAAAGAGGCAGGGGCTGAGTGTGGAGACAGGTTTCCAGGGAGGGAGGTCTTGCCACCCCTCTGCTGGCTCAGAAACGAGGGGAGGGGTCACATGTTGCATCTCAACTTCACAGCTGGAGAGAAGTCGGCTGGACCCTCAGGGTATGTGGCTGAGCAGGACCAGATGGAAACCATAGCCTGGCTTCTCCTGTGAGGCTTTGCAAATCCCCAGAAGTCACACTACCCGAGGGCTTGTGCTACAAGGGGATCCCACCCCACCACCCCGAGGGCATGCAGCCACCTCGTAGTGTTGAGAGGAAGGAGAGAGAGGGACTTCTAATTGCCAGCACTTGGTGTCCCTAAGAGTTCCTGAGAAAGGGGAAGCATATATAACATAGCCATTTCTTAAAGCCAGACTTGCTTCTACCACCCCGTGCCTGCGTTAAGGTGCACATCTTCCCTCAAGGTATATGTGGTCCTGAGGTACTCTATGGGAGTACTCTTACCTTCTCTTAAAGCCCCAACCCCTTCCAGTTTATTTCCATTGACAGAGACCACTGGAGAGAATCCCAGGCACCTGATGAAAGGAGGAAAGTCTTACCCTGTTGTACAGGGGACACTGACACCTTGGAACATAAGCAGACTTACTGTGCTAGAGGTGATGGCGAAAAGGGCCAGAGCATTATGTGCTTGTGCACAGCTGGAAGAGCAAAAAGGAGGCCATCCTGGATTCTTGTGACCCCATGTAAGGCAATAATTATCAGGGGAGAGGGGAAAAGCACCCACTAATTTTTTTTCTAAGAGATGGATCAGAACCAGGGGAGAAAGTAAATTTAAAGCTAAATAAGGGAACATGGAGTGATTTGCTGACCATCACTGACTTGGTTGCTGTTGACATCAGACTGGTGGTCTAGGAGAGCTTTCACTCCTTGGGAGCAACACATTACGCAGACATTCAGGTTCAAGAGAGGTGGCAGGGGGAAATCTTGCTTTTTCCTTTACCTAGCACACACCTCTCGGAGAAACTTTGATATCTGTGTCTAAAACATATGGGAAGGAGGTTGGCAGCAGAGATCAGACCTCCGGACACTGCGGAACGCCTCCTTCTTAGCAGGCACTAAGTCTGTGCAACAACTCTAAGTGCAAGAAAGCTGGTAAATTATTAAAACAACCTTGCAACAGCTCCAGAGAAACCACCAGTGCCTCAGATTCAAAGGAAAGGCTGCGGTGTGAGAATCTCCATTAGTAACAATACGCACAGTTTGCAAGAACATATGTCCCTGCGTGGAGCAATCAACCAATCTGGGCTGTTTAACCACAATATTTCAAACAAGTGCTTTTAATGCAGCTGATCCGTATGTTTATTTTTGAGCTGTAAAACAAGATTCTTCACTAGCCCTTCAGAACATTTCTGTAATGGACTCAATCCAAACTATCGAGGAGAGAAGGCTTCGCTCCAGCGGAGCGACTGATATATATATTTTTTTTAAATCAAAGTCACAACTGTGGAAAAAAAGAATAACCCAGGCAGACAGTGCATTTGCCCTCTTAAAAAAAAAAAAAAAAGAAAAAAAAAGGCAAGAGGAGCAAGACCCCACTGGGACCCTCTAAAGAATGGGCTTGCATCGAAAGTGCGTGAGATGGGGACCAGGTTGATGGGAAAGGGGAAAGATTTCCAAGTCTCTTCTGACGCAGATACTTGAGCACACATTGAAAACACAGCCCTCTGCACCCTTTTCTCCTGCAAAGTGTGTGAGAGGTGAACACAGGTCCTGTTTTATCGACTGATTTTTTTTTGTTTTTTTTTTATAAAGAATAAGAGCTTCTCGTGAAATAGCCATGCCTTCGGGGGGGGGGAAGGAAGGGCAATTGAGGGAAATGGCACAGTCACTTGCTGTTGTGCTTGAGGGGGGCTTGCACCTC
>JANHFX010008125.1:0-66786 GCA_027560015.1 Chloroceryle amazona
GTCTCATTTTTTTTTTTTAATGGGACAGAATTAAACTAAATAATAATAATAATAAAAATGAAAGTTTCTGCATGCAAAGTACTAACTGATTAAGAGAACTGTTCCAGCAGCAGGTACAGTTCACTGTACAGTCCCAGAAAGCTTCAGATTCCTGGTGTTGTGACACTGCTGTCACACTGTAATACAAGAGCCAGTCATGCAACAAAGATCACCTAAAAGGGCAGAAAACCTTTGAAAACTATCAATGCTAAAGAGGCTTGAGTGCAGCTAAATGAGCCATCTTGAGATCATCTTCCCTTTTTTTTCAGATGACATCACCTTGCCCCTGGCCCCAGCTTTTGATTTTACTATCTTGAAATGATGCCCATTAAAAGGCTTCAGAAGTACTTTGAGAAACAAGCCTAAAAAGAGAAAGTTCAAAACTGTCAGTTCATCATCTTCCCAGATGCCTCTAACTCTGGAAAACCTCTATGCCTGCTTCTCTACTTAACTGCACTGGCTGAACTCCCATACAACTCGGCTGCAGTTCACAAAAATAGGAAATCAAACCTTCATTTTTCATCTCTTTCACAAAGGTTGCATTCAGAGAGACAAGAAAAAAAGGCATAAAATGAAGAAAGATCAGTTTCAACATTTCTGCAATGACTCATTTCAAAACATGGGTTTAGACGACATGTGCTGGAGAACACAACTTCTCTCCCTCGTGCATTACAACTTGTCTTTAGACAGTTATACTGCTTATAAACCCCATGATGAAATGCTAAACAGTGCCTAGCAGGCCTGATTTTACACTGAAGCTCTGAAAACCATTTAAACAAGATTTATTTCCGGAGTGCATTAAGAAGCACAGAACCTTAAGGTATACTGAGAATTACTATGGTTTGTTTCCTCAACCTAGCCAACATCGTTCGTGGATGACTCCACGCTTGCTTTTGTTACAAGAGACCAGGATACAGCATACACACCTCTGTGGGGCAAATACATCCCTTGCAATTCTTCAGTGACTCGGGAATTAGGCGAAGAATGGATTCAATTTCAGAGCTCCAATTCTGGATCGAGTTACAGTCTGTACATTCAGCAGAAGCACTGTTAGAACACAGGCTGCTATATTGTTGTAAAAGTTCTTCTAGGATGGAGACAGAAAGACAAGATAATCTTATAATACCATTAGCTGCTCTACACTTTACAACGCATAAAACAATTTTCTTCCTTTTATAACTTCAGGTGATACAAAAGC
The DNA here is from genome assembly GCA_027560015.1 of Chloroceryle amazona. Lineage (NCBI taxonomy): Eukaryota > Metazoa > Chordata > Aves > Coraciiformes > Cerylidae > Chloroceryle > Chloroceryle amazona. The sequence goes on from JANHFX010008125.1 coordinate 1,238, forward strand.
ATAGCTATTAACAGAATTCCTTCTTGCCAACGAGGATTTCTGCTAGACTTAAACGTAAGTCACAAAGTGCTGAAAACTCATCCAGTAAACTTTTTTAAGGCTATGTACACCACCTATCAAAGCTCACTACTCCACCTCACCAAGTTGCCTGTAATATCTATCCCCTAGTAGAGGGTTACTGTCACCCTGTCCAGCAAGACACCAGCACAATTTTTGCATCTTTCCAGTTGTGCAGTGCTGAGAAAAAAAAATGTGAAATCTGATAATGTCAGAATCCATCCAAGCCCATCTTGCTGCTTTGTATTTTCCACATATAGTAGCTGATTTCTGTCCCTCTGTGGTTATGAGCAACCTGTGTAAAGCAAGCCCATGTAGCCCCTGCAGTGTTTTCCTGGAGAAGGTTGCCATGTGTAGCTTCACCCATCAAGACAAAAATCATCATCCAATTAAATTTACACATGAAGTTGTTAAATACAGAATACATTCCTTTTCCTCATGTAGTCAAACTACTACTAATCTCTAACATTAAAACAGTGCGAGTATCCTTAGAAAATGGGTAAAAAAAATGGGTAAAAAGAGAAAACAAAACAGTCAAAAAGAAAAGCTGAATGGACACTTGGCATAACAAGGTTTCTGTCTCTGTATCAGCTACATCTGTCTACGAGAAAAAAATGTAAAAAACAAACCAAAACCAAATGGCTCTGATACAGGAGGTCTCTGTTCTTCAGAAAGCCCTGTATTTTAAATTATATTTATGGACAGGAACCAAGCAGTAATTCCTCTAGAGGTTTGAAGAATGGTTCTGACAAGATTTACATACCTTAGGCTCCCTTTGGCTATGACTTCAGGTCTAAATAGAATATTTCAGAAATGTGACAATACACCAGTGCAAGCTGGCACTGTAATAAAGATAACTGCTTGAATGGAAGAATTGTAGCCAACCACAGGCTTCAGGGAAGGCTTGTTGGGGGCATGAGGGGTATTCATTGTTTTCTGTGTTGGGTTTTTTTGGTTGATTGTTTTTTTTAAGAGATTTTAACCAAGTCACTACCATAAGGTTTGAAGACCAAATTTCCACTAATACACAATTTTCCAGTAGGGATAAGTTTAGAGGAAGTCTTCAAATGGATCTGAAATCCTCATGCCTCACTGTAAACTGTAGTCAAACCTAAAAGGCTGTCTTACCAAGCTGCCTTAAAACAAAGTTTCTCATTCCAAAATCTAAGCTTAAATACTAATAAAAGAACTCGAGCAACCCTACCTCAGGGCACAGTTCTCACTCTCCACACCACCACATTTCCTGTGACCAGCTCGGAACAGCACACAGGGGTCCATTTTCACTCCCACAGCCAAAAACACCACCACCATAACACAAAGCAGCAAGCAAGTATAAAATACAGACACTCATTCCTTGCAAAACTTTGTATCATCTGAACAAACAGCAGCAACCAAGAGAATACATTTTGTAGGCCTCCATGAAGTCAAATGGCAGGCAGTAAAGAACCATCTTTAATTCCATCACAGTCCAAATACCTGGTTTTGCTTTTTAAATTAAGAAACTCAACTAATACAGATCTTACCTACTGATTTTGTCTTTCTGAAAAAAAAAAAAAATCTTCTTTTTAAATGATCCCTCTCATTCACTCACATGTACAACAGTATTTTAGACCTTATCAACAAGAATGGCTTAAGTTAGCTACTAAACAGCTGGCCAACCCTGTCACATGCAGGCAGCAATCACTTCAATCACCTCACTACAGGAATTTTACTTCACATAACCGCAAATTCTATGTCCATTTTACCTCAATTATTCACGTTATGGTCAATAACCAAAAAAACCCAACACAACCCATCAGTGAAGGGTTACTATCAAAATTAAACATTCCTGTAGGTTAAACATTTCCATTTCAATATACTACAAAAAAGTGGCTTTTTTTTTTCCATTTGAAGATTTTTGAAGCTGATACAGTTCGAAGGACATACTGCTTGAATGTGGGATGCTGTCAACAGTGCAGAGAAATCTGAAATCTAAACAGAATCAATGGCTTCAGAGAAACAAATTCCAAAGCACGTGTTGCCACTATACATACTGCATTTCAAAGGCCATCATGGTATTCATGGGCACTCAACATTATTCAGCTTCTGCCTCCACGGAAGCTGAGGGCAGACAAGCAGAACACTGGAGTTACTGCCAAATGAACAGGGTACTGACCACTGTCACCTCTCCTGAATCAGCGAGGTCCTTCTGCACTGTTCCACAGTGAATCTGTGGTTACACAGAAACAGAAAGGGGTCATTTCTCTCGCAGCCTCTGCCACCACTTCTAATGATTTAATCTCGCACTCGATTAGCTCATGAGAAGTCTGACCTTAAGAACTGCCTGGTGACAGAGGCAAGCAGAAGAACTGGTCTAAATCAATGGCCACAATTTCTGCCCAAGCTTCTGCTTCTCATTAGCTCACCACGTCTAAAGAGTCAAATAAAATGACTGTACTAGCGATGCCCATACTGTTAGCAAAGCATGGATTCAAAAATATGTCTGGCATGTCCCATAATTCAAATTTGCATATTCATGTGGCAGCACAGTTGAGCTTCTTTTTCCCCTCACCATGTTCTGGAGACTCCTCAAAAGCTACACTTAAGCATATTTGTGACTCCCAACAGACTGGGGCCAGGGGATTTATTCAAAATGGAGCAAACAGACACAGAGAGGCTAAATAAACAGTCGCCTCTGCCAATAGAAACCTTGCTCAGAGTTTTTAAGACTCTCCCAACTGAAGGTGTTGGGACTTCAAGATGAGAGCCCTAGGATAAAAAAGAGAACTTTAAATACTTGCACTATAGTTAAAATTCTGCAGCGAATTCAACCCCTAATAACCTTAAAACCATGCATGATACAAAAAAGCTATGAGCAATTTGGCTTTATTCCATGATTAAATAATTTAAAACTCTTATCTCATTTGGAATATTATATTCCTACTGTGTTTGATGAATGAAATTTCTCAAAAGCAGTGACTGCTTGTCTGTCTGTGTTTTAGAGCTCTCAGGCAGTTGAAGCTCTTCTTTCTAGTCATCCGTTCTGTAACTTTGATCTGGGGAATAACACAAGCAGAACATAAATGTAGATCTACAGACTACAAAAACATTCTTTAATAACAGTCTCAGTCATCTGGCATGTGATTTTGAAGAGCTTTTGGGGTGTTTTTTTTAATAACAGGGAAGTTGGCATTGTCAAATAGTTTATGTTTTGCTCTCTTCTGTGCAGCAATTCTAATTTTCATTTCTGCTATTTTATTTCCACCATAATTTTCAAGCGTTGCACAAAACTGCATTACAGAGAGGCTGAAATAGCAAATACCAGTGTCTGGCATCAGGGACGTACTGTTTAAATCATAGGCAATCACATCTGGATTCCCAAGAGCAATACTTAAACTAAACTAGGCAACTACTTATGCAGTTGACACGCTGGAGGGAAGGGGTGCCACCCAGAGGGACCTAGACAGGCTTGAGAGATGGGCCTGTGAGAACCTGATGAAGCCAAGTGCAAGGTTGGAAGGGACCTCTGGAGCTCATCTACTCTAACCAACCTGCCAAAGCAGGTACTCCTAGAGCAGGCTGCAGAGGAATGCCTCGAGCTATCTTAGAGCAATGACAAAGGCCATCTTCCAGCTGCAGGCTCCTAGTGTAGCCAGAGAATACAAGGGATCCCTCCCACCTGCTCTGGTCAGCCTAGCTCCAGATCTGCTCAAACAACTATTTCCTTACTCTTTCAGCACGGACAAAGTATATTTTAAAGCTCACAGCCCCACACACTGTGTTTCCATGGAAAATTAGGGAAAAAAAATTTCTAAGTTACAGTTTTGGATTTTAGAAAGTTCTCAGTTGATGAATGCAGGACTCTGAAATGCAAGGCAGACCAACAGTTTGCTCTTGGAAGTGAAACTGGATGTGATTTGAGATAAAACAGGAGTTTCCACTATCTTAAAACAAAAAAGTCTGCACTCTTCTCTGGTCTGAACTTGGACTGAAATGCAATTCATACCACCATTGGACAAATAATGTTGAAACGTGGCAGCTTTTTTATGAGAACATAATTTGTGTAGAATGAAAGCTATTCTCCCAGTTAAGCAGAGGCTTAATTAGAGGAATAGAGTAAAAGGATAGTGGGGGATTTGGCGCGGGGGACTTAAAAGCATCAAGTACACAATAAAGCATTCGTAATGACTGCATATCCTGGTGACATAGTTGGAACTTACCACAAAAGTCAGGGCTACCACACTTTTCATTACATTTAAATTTTATTACCTTCATATTTCACTAGAATTATTATTCTCAATTATCCACAAAAGGACAACACAGGGCGCAGCTCAGCTGAGGGCCACAGGGAGAGCACCAGGGGGATGGAGGAACTGCTATTACCTGGAGGCACATGTTTGGGCACAAGTCTTTTCACTGCACCAGGTTTTGCTGGTTTATTATTAAATCTGAAAGAACTGGCCCTGGGATCAGCAATTTATTTTTATGTGCCGGGGTATTATTTGATTTCTCTATGTAGATTTCCAGGGGTGATTTCTCAGCTCCTCCCAAGGCCATCAGAAACCCATCTTTCTTCACTACAGTGTAGGTTTATTAGCATAGCAATTCTTATGAATTCAGGCAGCCAAACCATGTGGAGAGCTGATTCTTAACACCACCTATATTATTTCTATTATCTCTTCACAAAGAAAAGATATCTTATTGCATCCTAGCTAAATCTGTAACTACTGGGACTGCTCTCAATTTCTTTATTAAATATAACCATCCATTTTTCACACGCAAAGGGCACAGATATAATTATTCAATACCCTTTTCAAGTATCCTGAAGAAAACAAGTCTGCTTGCACATGGAGAGCTCGACTGTAACGAATGGAAGTAGATTGTCCCACTTTTAATATTCTGGTGTTATCTGAAAGTTTAGAGAATAATCTCCCCAGGAACAAATTGGGGTATCTAATATGTGAGTGAGAAACTGCTACCTGGGTGATTTTAACCATTTCCATCTAGGATTTTTTTCTATCTCTAATTATAATGTAGATTGCCTCCAGGAGAGGACAACAACAACAACAACAACAACAATTTAAAAAACCCTCATAGGCTACCACTCTGAAGATAAAATTGACCAGACTTCAACATAAGCCAGATACTATATAATTCTTGGCTAATATTTTTCCAGTCTGGTAAACGTTACAGAAAACAGAGATGTACACACATGTTTTTCCAGAATCTTGAAGCACCTCCCCTCAACCCTGTCCCCCAGCTCTCATGAACAGCCTGATTCTTCCCCCAACACACCTTCTCCATTTACCTCTTCTACTGCAAGAGGATACAACTTGGGAATAAAAAATAAGAGCCCATCATCACATACACGCATTTTACAGTGAAAATTATGAGCTTCAGTGAAGTCATGAAAGTTGCTCTGGTATCACACCAGTGTAGCTCAGAAAGTGTCTGGACATAAACGTGTACAAGACCACTAGGCAAGCTAGACTTTCCATTCATTGGGTCAGAGACTTGGCAGCATCTTCTTGATCTGAGCTACTCAGCTCCACAAAAAGCTAAATGCTGCTGTATAAAATGGGACATCGTATTTCAGAAGCCTCAGCAGAACAACAGAACCCCCTATTTCGTAATGCCCTGAAAACAGGGACTGTAGTTTAACTGCACAGCACCTTGAAGAACATGCAAATAAAATAAACTTTAAAAAATTCATACTGCAATGCAAAAATTATCACAGCTTATAGCACATGTTAACATCCTTGACCTTAACCACATTATTTTAAACCATTTATGAACTCGGAGCAATGAAAAAGGCGTAAATTACAGCAAGACAGTTAAAGAGTGGCTACTGTAGGGTAAGATACATGCTGGGCTAAGTGTACTTTTCAACCACCCCCTCGAGGTTATGGGCTGGATCCCAGTTCTGTCACTCTGACAAAAAAAACACTAAATGGGGAACCCTGTGGCATCTCCCACATACATGAAGAGAAGCAGCAAAACTACTTCGTGCTATACATTGTGTGCCATATATTGCTCTCCTGCAGCAAGCTGATTTACCCACTCATCTGTAAATTTGAGCATGTGGTTCGTGATGCCCTCTCAAGTGTGCTATCCCTGCTTCCCTCATAGCATTTTCTTGTTGGTATAGACACGCGTGCACTTGCCGACAGACACCAATTCAAGTATCTGGCTTGAAAAAGCAACACATTGAGATGCCACATTTATTTGTCTGGCAACCATTTAGCGCATAAAGGGAAAGCGGTTTGCTGCACGCTTAAAGAACCTCATGGACTAGCTGATCCAGGGAAAACAATCTCAAATCACTTAGAGCAAAGATAATGATTTTCTCTCTAATCTAATCAGCATGCTGCTTAGAGCACAAATTTACTGTGGTACTTGCAGCAGAACAGACAAACCTCATCCAGAGGTTTCAGTTTGAAATAAACGACTCTCAGAACAATATGCCTGAGCTCTGCGCAAAATTTCAAATTCCTTTTTTGCAGCTTTTTGGAACATTTAACTTCCAAAATCCAATTGCCACAACGATTTCACTTCAATTGATTCATTTATATTAAGAAGTATGAGATGAAGACCTACGGCATGGCTTACTTGGCTATCTAGACATCTTCCATGTTTGCCATCTCTACAGCCTGCTTCCCTGCAGCTGCAGGACTCTGGGCAATGGAGCAATGGGGATCAACACTACAGGCTAAAGACAGGGGGGCTGTGGAGCAACTCTTGGAGGCTATAACTCAGAAAGCAGAACAGAAACTGTGCAAAAGCATAAGGCCAGTTTGACTTGCTCACTATACTTGATAGACTACAAATGATAATATAAAAGCTATCTTCATTCCCACCTCTGTCTTGCACAAAATACCTGTTGACCAAAACTGCAGACTATGAACTGAAAAAGTGCTCAGAGAAAACAAATAAAACCCCCACCTATGCCCACCACCACTAGATTAATTAAATTACGAAGTTCAAAGAGGAGAGCTGGGAAAGTTGCCAGCAGAGGAGGAAATAAAACGACAGAGAGAAAGCTGATACACTTTCCTGTCAGTCTATGAAGACTTTACATATTACAGTTACAACATCAGTGGCCTTTGCTTTTTATGCCCGAGCCTCATGTGGCATTAAGAGATGCAGATCTGTGGGCTGAAGTCAAACTGAACTCATTTAAAAGCAGCCAAGGTTCAGTGGCTTTTTTGTCCCCTGACTCCTCCTAAGCACTGAAGCCTCCTGGTCAATGGTGTATAAACCCACAAGACGGAGGGCACCATTCTATTACTGCTAAGTTTACCAAACAATAACACTGAAAACAAAACCAAGAAAGCTCAAGATATTAGAATTTTTTTTTTTTTACAATCCACAACGACGTAATTAAACCCATTTGGTAAAAATACTATACCTAGTAAAACAGTCACCTGCCAGAGCAAGCAATTTTCACTTAATATAGGAGCTGACCTTGAGGAATAAACCCACCTGTCATACCAATGGATTTGTACCAACCGTGCTGTTCAGTACAGCAACTGTACAAAATACTGTTGGCAACCCAGGAGCTGACCTTTTGCTTTAATCTGTCACTATTATTTTTCTATATGGAATACAGTGATGAGATGCAGCTTTCCATTCCAAATTTTTTTTTTTCTCCTTCAAGTAAGAAGCTACTCCTGTGTTCACAAACAGCAGCATATTTTATTGATTTTTCCTCCCATCTCTATATTCTTTCACATCCATATATTTATCAACTGCATACTAATGACTAAAGTTGGTCTATTTATCAGTAATGAAGTTACATATAACAAACACCTAATTATTCATGGCCAGAGTAGAGTATTAATTTGGCTTCTCAAATTACTTTGTACACAGAATTAGACAACAAAGTAAGTACAGTTAGAGACCCTAAAGGTACAAAATTATTATTGAAAGCAGTTGCCAAATTTTCCATATTGGAAACAATGCTTCTGTCTTGGCTGGATCAAAGACAAAATACAAACAAAACAAAATACAACAACAACAAATAAAAAAATAATAATAATAATAAAAAAAACCACAAAACACCAAACAAGACAAACCCAACGCTTCTTCATGTATTACATTTGTACATAATTCCAGTAACAGCATTGTTGGGGGGAACTGTTTTGCTTTTGTTTTATTCTGGAGTTTCTTCTGCAACATACAGCTCATCTGTGCTGTGGAAGCTGCAGCTTGTTGCCTTCCTAGCCATCCATGGCTATGTACTGTGTGCAAGTGTGCAGAGCAAGTCAGTTTATGACTGATTCATGGTTTTGTGAGGAGTTGGAAAGGTTCTGTAACCGTTTTATTATTTTGACAGGTATTTATGTGACAGATGATTTGCATCATGATATTTCCGATGTTTACCTGAAAAGAAAAACATATTTATTCTATTCAGATTGTTAAAAATTTGATTTAGGAGGTACAGTATTCCTGATTACATGGTGAACGACGAGTGGGTGTTGAAGTCATTCAAGCTCTTGAACAAGTCAACTCTTCAGTACATAAAAAAAGGTCATCACAGTTTGTTAACTGAACCACTTCAATGTTTTCCATCCTTACAACATCCTTTCTAGCATACTTAAAATATTCTCCACATCAAGTAAATAATAATTTACTTTAATAACATGGCAAATAATTAGTTCATTATACTAGTTACTAGTCTGTCTTGATTAATAGTTAGGCATAATTATAACATACAATAATAAAAGTCACAAAATATGTCAAGTTTAATGGCTTCTTAAAAATTGCAACATAACATCGATAAGCCTGATAACAGTGAAATTATGTAACAGCTGAAACATGGGCTGCATAAAAAAATAAGAAAAAATGCCAGTTCAAAATGAGGGAAGACAGCTAACACAGAAAAGGATATTGGGATGAAAATGGAAAAACTGGCCAAAAAGAGCTATGGGGGAAAGTAAAACTAGGGGGCAGATGGAGAACTGGGGATTTCACACACAGCTGGGAGAAAGCACCACCTCTCCTGCAAGAAACTGAGAGAGAAAGCCAGCAGAGAGTAAGTGAATGAAACAAGACCTGACTAAACTACATCAAGTCCCAGATGTGGCAGCTACATTAAAAGAACAGCCGTAACATGTAACATCCCTGCAACAATTTGAGGAGAATAAAAGACCAAGGAAGGGGACAAATAGCATATATATATATATACACACACCAGGGTAAAAAAAACACATTTTGAAATGTTGAGAAAACAAAGCACCCTGGCATCTAAAAGACCATCAGTCCAACATTGCATACATAGCCAAGTGCTTCAAGTGCTTGCCACATAAAATGCACATTTCCTTAAGAGCTCTTCAGGCTTAGCACCTTGGACACAGGAGTCCAACTGTGCATCCCCTCCTCTCAGCCCATGTAATGAAAGCAAGCTCACACTCAACTAACTGCATTTCCAGCTCTCACATACAAAAATCAGGAAGAAATTGAGGCAACAGTATATAATACCTGCCAAAATTGCAAAGTTTTATTTATTTATTTGAGAGCAACTTAAATGAATGCTACAGCAAAGAATTACAGTAGTCATTACTCTAAAGGTCTGATCATCAAATTCTGGACAGCAGGATCAAACTGGTGCAGAGAGTATGACCCCCTCACCAAATCAGACCCAACTCAGCAGCAATTTCTGCAGCTCCTGAAGAATAAAAGGTCACTCACTTCTACAGAGAACAGTCAGTATGCAGAGGGCAACACTTATTATAAAAGACAGCAGGCTGCCCTGCTGCTCGTAAGGGAAGAGAGTCACAAAAGGTAAAGCACACTTTATACATTTTTAAAAAGTACCCTTTAAGACAGAATTCCACTTGTATTCAAATTCCAACTCAGCAAGAAAAGAACCCACAGAAAGGACATAGGTATTTCCTTTACTACTCATCACCTTTAAAGTTGCTGTTTCTCTGGATGGCTTTCTTCCCTCAACCTTACTGATCCTCTCACCCTACATTTTACATCAACGAAGAGTATTCCAGTCATGTTCCTACTCACAAGACAAAATATCTCCTAAGGTATCAACAGCCATGACTGCTGGTGCATCATTTAACAGGGTATTCCTCTCCCATTTCTGAATCTCAGACTCCGAAGGAGCACTTCCTCATCAACTGCTTCTACTGCAACAGATGCTGTCTCTGTATCATCCCATAGAAACCATGGAAGAGGGATGAACATCAGCACTCAGATCCTGGGAAAAAACCCTAATCTGTTGTTTGGCTTTCAGTCAGTTGCAGCAGCAAAGCAGAAATACAGGCAGTACAGCTGAGTCTATTAGTAACAAGGAAGAAGAAAAAGAACAAGGTCATTTGAAGACCTGAAATGGCTCAGTCAAGTGACTACTGCCCTGAGGTCTGCAAAGCACAAAACAAGACCTGGTAGAAACCAGAATTTAATTCCTGTACTGAAGTAAGCCTTAATTAACCTGCAACCGAGATCTGCACAGAAACAAGTCTGTGAAGTGTTACTTACATTAGTATTGTTATAACCATCACAATTGTGCCATTTTAAGGTAGTTCTGTTCTGTTTTACACGTGGACCTTCTCCTGAAGGACAATAGTCTACCTTGCTGTTGGCAGACTGCAATGAAAGATCTTTTTCCAACTAGTAAGATGAGAAAGTAGGATTTTCAGTGGTTTTATAGCTGTTTTGCCTTCAAAAAAGGAGGGGAGAAAAAAAAACAAACAAAGCACAACAGAATTTGCCACTAGTGTCATTAAAAAGCCTAAAATCTTGTCCTGAGAATTTATAAATAGTCCTCTAAGATGTTCCTAATTTATCCAAAGATACCAGATTCCCAGCGTAGGACACCAAGACAAAAATAAAGTCTTTCTAATAATTTCCATATTCACTTTCTTGGCTTATTTTGATTAGCCTGCTATCTCATTTACCCTTGATACACTTAATGTAATAAAGCAAGGGGAAATTTATCTTTCTGTTCAGTACATATTTTTAATCTTTATATCAACACATACTTCGTTTTCCATTTTCCACTGCTTTATGAGTTAGTCTTATGCTGGCAGAAGTAACCTCAATTCCATTATTTTACCAGTTTTATGACATGTGAAAACAAGTGTTTTCTAATGCTGTAGAAAACTGTCTTTCATCTGATTAGTTCATTCTATAAGTTTAACAATTTTTGTAGTACTAGGGACATTTTTCCCACTGGAGAGAATATTTAACATAATTAGTCTGTGAACAGTCTGCGCACATTTTGCTCTTCTAAGAAATCAATGTTAAGTTTAAATTTAAATTATCTCAGATGCTTCATATAATAAGGGCACAACCCTAAAAAACTTAGGCCCTCAACACTCCCAGTGAAATCAAAATGAATGACATATGGGAATAGTTTGGAGAGACTTAAACCAAATCTGTCACTCAGTTATTGTAAACTCTATTGCTGGTAGAGAAATCTGAAATTACACGCAAAGAGTAAGCTGATAGATTGCTGACATCAAGTTATCAAATAAAAATTAATAGATTTTCTTTGCTATAGAATTTTAACTAATAAAGCAAGGTGGAATGTACTACAAAACTTTTACCTTAAGTGAGACTACAAGCAAACATAAGTACACACTCGCATGCATCTCAACCACAAAATCTGATGCCACCAAAAAAGCAGAAAAAGCCCAAGATAGTCTGGAAGTATGTGATAGAGCCACCTGTAACAGCAGGAAGGAAGGTTATTGCGGGCACCATATCAATTTCATGAACCTGGCTGTCATTCAGCTTTTTAATTTGAAAGAATGACATAAACACAAACTATTCCCTTTAAAATTTTCAAAGAAAGAAAGGAATGTTGACACTGATGCCTAAATTATGCCCTAGCAGACGTTTGCTTAATAGAAAGTTAAACAGAACTAAATTTGAAAACTCATTTTGCTTAACCTAGAGCAACTTTTAAATAGAATATAATATACCCTTTTACCTAATACAGCCTAACAAAACACTCAGTATCATGGAATTCCAAAAATCCACTCATTCTTTAAACAAGAAATAACAAAACACTAAAGTTTCTCCCCCTCTCCCTAAATAAAAAGTAGAGTAAGTGATGTGAAGTCTATCAAAGGACACCTTTTGAAAGAATGGTCGGTCAGCTACTACACAAATTTCACCTCTTTACACCCACGGGCTTTTGAACTTCACCTACTCTCAGCATCTAAGCATTTCCAGATCCTGTTCTCAGCCAGCTTTTAGAGGCACTCTCACAAACAGGGTCATAAATCTCACAATGATTATTGAACCGGAGGGATGTGTCAGAGTCTTCCTTTGCTGAGAAACCGAAGGAAGTTTAAGGAACTTTACTGAGGTGTCTGCTCTGGAGCATAAACTGCGGTCCTGTTGTAAAGGACTCAAAATACTTTTTCTATGTATGCAAGATAAAGTTAATTTACATGGCTAGCTAGTACTTCCCAAGCCATATTCCATAGAGAGTGCTGTAGGTTAAGCAATACCTACAGTGAATGAGGTTGGGGGAAATAGCGTGAGAGGCAAACAGTGTTCCTTTTTTTCCACACCCTTGTCACTTGCTCAAAAACAAAACAAACCAAACAACAAGAAAACAAACCAAACATACTTGACTCTTACTTCAAGAGCAGTCAGTATACATTTTCACCCCTCCTCTGCCATTTAGACCTTTTAGTCTAAGCTCAGATCCTGGAAAAATTATGGAGAAGGTTATCCTGGACACTGCTGAAAGGCTTTTAAAGAATAATGCAATCATCAGGCACAGTCAACACGGGTTCACAAAGGGCAAATCCTACTGAATTAATTTGATATCCTTCTATGATAAGGTCACCTCCCTACTGGATGAAGGGAAGGTGGTGGATAAAGTTTTTTCTGGATTTTAGTAAGGCTTTTCATACTGTCCCTCACATCATCCTCTGGACAGGTTGTCCAGCTGTGGGATAAGCACCTGTGCTAGGTGAAGAACGGCCTGAAGAACAGAGCTCAAAGAGCTGTAGTGACGGGGTTACATCTGGCTGGTGACTGGCTGCCAGCACTGTTCCTCAGGGTTCAATTCTAGGTCCAATCCTTTCAATATACTTATCAACAATCTGGATGCAAGAGTTGACCGCATCACTAATAAGTTTGCTGATGATACCCAACATCTATATCCTTCAGATTTCACAATTGAAAATTAAAAAAAATGCCACCAACACTCCTGAATTCTTTAAGATAACTAAAAAATTCTATCGTATTTTTTCCTTCTGTTACCAGTTAATCAAAAATTCTGTGTTTACTACAGTTTTACAGAACATCTTACTCTAAAACCCATTTGTAAGTGTTTGCTTACTTACTGGACTAGAAAAATCTTCCTATTTCAGTGTGGGCGAAGGAAAAAAAAAAAGAAAAGAAAAGTCTTGCCTCTAATTTCAGTTGAAATGCAAAAGGTCATTCACAGCACAAAATGCTGGGGATATATTCATGCAAGGGAATGAATCAAAAGGGGAACACCTGACTGAACATTTCTAAAGATTAATATATTTTAAACCACTGCCAAATAGTAACATTTTTTTTCCCTTGACATTATTCTTCAATTCATACTTTAACTGTGTCTTTTATAATTCTGAGAGGCGTAACAGCCAATACTGCATCAAACTGAAAGCTGCAGTTTCAGATATTCCATTTCCCTATTTTACAAGCCACAACAGTATTACTTAATAGGCAAGAGCTGGCTTCCTTCAACAGTCTTCTTGTTCACTTTGGATAGGAAAATATATATTCCTCTACAAGCAGAACATATGAATATTTACAGTTCAGGAACTCCTGTATGACTGGAGAGAAGAAGGAGCCACCAACCTTTTAGAACAATACAAGGGGATATTTGACCAGTTGTTCTAAGGAGAAAAAAAAACAAAACCACAAACCACTGCTTTTTTGAAAAACAACAAATATTTAGAGATTCCCCTTGGGGGAAACTTTAAGCAATCATCAAAGATCACACAGAAAACTCCATATCAGGTTTAGCATAGTTTTTTGTTGGGGTGGTTTGTTGTTTGCCTTTTTTTCAGCTACACTGCTCTAAAAATCTCTTCCAAATTTAACAGAATACTCTTCCATCTCTAAATAGGCAAAGTTTCAATATATTTTAAAAGCAGATGCCTATATTTTAGCTTTTGTATAAAAATGGGAAGAGGAGTAGGAAGTCAAATTTAAAACTTTAACCGCCATCAGCAAGATTCCGTTATTTCATTCTACCAAAAGGGTATTTTGACAGTGTTGGCAAGTTTCAGCACCATCCTAGAAGACAGCAGTTATCATTTCAGTAATGTCTAGCACCCAGAAAAAAACTTGTAACCTTCCTTCAGGGATGGGAACACCTTGCTGACAAGAAGCAAGAAGGGCACATGCAGGAATAATAACCCTGAAATGGTGAAAAACAGAATTCAGTGCACAACTGTCTCGTCTTTAGCAGCCACTTTCATAAGCGAGGGAGAAGTCAGAGCCACACAAAGCAAGCAACTCATTACAGCAGGGTATACCTAGACAATCCTGATTCATGATAAGCAAGGAGAGATGAAGTAAAGACCAGAAAGCGTCTACTAGAAGATCATGGAAGCACAGTTGACATTTCCATCAGAATTTCTAGAATACATAAGCTCATCTCTGTTAGTAACTTATTTTACCTTGTAATGTTTACATACAAATCATGCTGCTTTCTTCATCAAAGGCCAGACTTTGCTTTCAGGTTATGTTTTTCTACAGTGAGCAGGGAACAATGCTTTAAAATGTAGACTACAAATGTCTGGTTCAGGCATATATAGATGAGCAGTGAAATGATCACTATAAAGATTCTCTCAACTTTAAGCTCAACTTTTTTCTTCTGGGGGTGGGGAGGGAATACCAAAAGAACAACAACAACAAAATAATGAAAAAAATAAAAACCACACCAAAAATCAAGCAAAAGCTTTACACTTCATTAGCAAGATGGCATAACGTGAAAAAAATGCATTTTCTTGATGGTTTAAAATCTACCAGAGAAAACTTAGAATATTTATTTGTATTGCCTTTCCTAAGAATAATCCTTCTTTCTCTGCAGAGAATAGTTTAATGAAAATCATTTTTATTTCAGAACCAAGCAACATGTCAAGTAACAGCAAAATAAATGAAAAAATTGCTTCTCTGCAGGCCACAGATTGCATATGTTTCCTAGCAGAGGCTATCAAGCTTCCTTACAAAGGTCAAACTTCAGTGGTATTTAAACCCTCTGATTATTATTATTAATGGCTTATGACTTAGCCCACAGTGCCTCTTCTCTAATGTAACAGCCTTTCACAGCATTAACTCAGTGCCACACAGGAGACATCTATGCAGCAGTCCAGGTGGAGAGCTCAGCTCCACTGATGTTCACAGAAGCTAAACACGTACCTCTGGCTTGCAGCATAGAAAGAGTGTCACAGCTTTCCCAGCTTTTGCCGACACAGAATCCCAAAGGTTGGAAAAGACCCTTAAGATCATCAAGTCCAACCGTTAACCCAGCACTGCCAGGTAACCCCTACACCTTGTCCCTAAGTTCCATGCCTCAAGTCTTTCCAATTCCTCTGAAGATGGTGACCCGGCCACTTCCCTGGGCAGCCTGTTCCCGTGTTCAGTAACCCTTCCTCATGTCCAACGTAAACCTCCCCCGGCACAACTCAAGGATGTTTCTTCTCATCCTATCACTTCCCAACAGCAATTCGTTCCAGTCTAGATTATTTAGCATTGCAAGTAATTCTTTACAGTTTTTAGAGTTAACACGTATAAAAACACATTCTTTCTCCTTCACATCTGAGTAAGTTTTAATACCGACTGCTCAAGCGTTAATTATTTCTTTGTCACAGAAATTCTGTTTGTATGCTGGTCTCTCAGAATAGTTCTCAACCCTACAATTACTTGAAAACATTACAACTTGCAGAATGGAGTTGTTTCATTTTTTTTCCACATGCAAGTTATCTGAAACTGTGAGAAAGAAGTACAGCACAGCTTGTTCCAACAACACCAGAAAAAGTCTCAGATCCTGCCTTTTTAACACAATCTTACTGTGATCACTGGTGACTGCAACAAAAAAAGAAAGATTCCAAGGCAAAACACATCAAGTACAAATATCTTCAAACCATTTCTGAAATATGAGTCTTTAAAGTGTTCCGTGAGATTTACAGAATCAAGGAGAAGGCCCTGCCTCCTATGTCCACACCATGGATCAGAAACGAATGAGTGGTAGGAAAAAAACCCCAAACCTCAGGGAAGACAGAAATACTTCCCATAAGCCTGACAAAAGTTGTCATGTTCTTTAAAGAGAAATGCAGAGGAAGTCAGAAATATTCTAAACAATAACTTGGCTTCTGGTAGCTGCCATGCATCCAGCATTCCAGACCTAAGTCCTAACTCCTTGAAGCCTGAATAAAATTTCACAGAAAACAAAAGAACAGGGTCATTACATCTAAAAAGAAAGGGCACATCCAGGAAAACCTACACCACCCTAATGCCTTTTCCTCCCCTTTTTATTCTCTCTCTTCAGATATTTTCACTTAAATTTAAATATTACATTTCTGCTAAAAATTACTGCTGCATATATCTCAAAGAATTAATCAGCCTGCTAATAAACTTGGGAGTTGCTCAAGACAGCCATACATAGCTATTAAAATAATGTTGAGCAGAGCACAATCTATCAAAGGTTTGATAAAACCCGAAGCAAGTAACACTAATTATACTTATCAGATCATTGATAAAAAAGTCTTGCTGCTCAAACACAGAAAATTTCATCAGGAAAAACTGATTGTACGCTTTATTTATTGCTCTAAAATACATTTTAAAATGCCAAACATGTTGGCCTCTTCCTGAATCCCATTATGCCCTTGCACTACATTGACATTAATCCTCAAGATGTCCCATTAAGAGTTTAAGCCTGTTTATCTATCCTTCCCATGTATCTAAGAGATATCCATAAAATCAAAGCCTGGCAGCTAAAAGCAGTTCCACCTCCTAATTTTGAAATGGCAGTGTGTTCCTGGCTATTTTCAGGAGAAGGGAAGGATTTCTTGCATTTATCTTTTTGAAGGCTTTGTTCATTGGTTGGGTTTTGGTTTGGGGTTTTTTTCTTCTTTCCACATGAACTCTGCAGCACATCAATAAGCCAACGTCTTTAAAACAACTTATACAAAAGGACAGAACGAAGAGCTGCAGATTACGGAATCACAGAATGGCAGGGGTTGGAAGGGACCCCTGAGCATCCTCTAGTCCGACCCCTGCTAGAGCAGGGTCACCTAGAGCAGTTGCACAGGAACTCATGCAGATGGGTTTGTAAAGTCCCCAGAGGAGGAAACTCCAGAACCTCTCTGGGCAGCCTGGTCCAGGGCTCTGCCACCCTCACAGAAGTTTCTCCTGATGTTTAGGTGGAACTTGCTGAGTTCCAGTTTGTGCCCGTTGCCCCTCATCCTATCGCTGGACACCACTGAAAAGAGACTGGCACCATCCTTTTGACCCCCATCCTTGAGATACTTGGAGGCATTGGTTAAGATCCCATCTCAGTCCTCTCTTCTCCTGGCTAAACAGCCCCGGGTCTCTCAGCCTGTCCTCACCAGAGCTGTTCCAGTCCCCTCAGCATCTCTGCAGCCCTTCACTGGACCCTCTCCAGTAGTTCCCTGGATTCTTCATAATCACTGGTAAACCTGCTCAACTAAGTAGTGGTGCTGCATCCCATAATCCCTACCCCAACAAAACCAAACCACCTGAAGCTGCTGGGACATAGCAGCTTGTCAGTCAGGCACCACGCTGCGGTTATATCTGCAATGCACTTAACAGAAATAGAATTAATTGTCATCCTCTAAAAAGCTGATCCATTAGCACTAGTGTGTTAGTCTGTGATAAAAAGGAGACATCACTGGTAATGCTGAGGCTTATCTTCTCTCATGGGAATACTTCAGAATTTTCTTATATTAGGAAAGCTTTTATACCCAGCTGAAACAATACATAGATATCCATTTTTGTTTCACGAGCTTTTGTGTTCCGTATCTGTTCTGTTCTTGATAAATATTGCTCTGAAGGAAAGGTCAATGGCAAAAGCCCACAGATATATTCAATATCAGGCAGACTTTTCAAACAGTCAAAATGAGACAAAGAACTTGAGTAAGCCCAGAACAAACTAAAGGCCAAATGCATGTGATTAAAAAAAAACCCCAAACTCCACAAAAACCCTACTAAACAAAACCACAGCACAAAAAAAAACCCCAAACCACCAAGGTGTTAACTCTCAATACAAATTCCAGCTAAGAAAAAAAAATAAATCCAACCAAGAAAAAAAACACAACAAACAACTACAAAAACAACACAACCAAACTCTCCCAAGCCTAGCAATTATTTTTAATGTATTAGATCTGCCACCATTTCCTTCTTCATAAAAAAGCTCTGCAAGGTCCTTCACCAATTGCTTAGAAAAATTGCACTGCACAGTCGTAAAAGGCTGGTGTCTTGCATTAACAAGGATGTGTACAGGCAGGTGGTAACATTTGCTAATGCCAACACGAGATTCAAACCTAAAGCTGAAGGCAAAGCTGCAGACTCTCAGTATCCCCATCAACCAAGTGATAAAATATTAAATAAAATTCAGTGCTGATAAGTGCAAACTGTACATACTTGGCAAAATACATAACTGCTTTTATAAAACTGGATTTAAGATTAGCTATTGTCAGTTAGCAGTTAAGTTCTGGTGGCACTGTGGGGAATTCAGCTCAGTTCTCAGGGCTGGTCAGAAAAAGAAAGGGAATAGAAAAGTGTTTAGTGAAGATAATGAAGCTTTGTCCTTAAGAGTCATTAGTAGTTGCGGACAAACCAAATCTGAGGCTAGAATAGCAGTACAGCCTTTCTTATAAATTAGAGGCACTCCACTTCTTCAAGGAAAAAGAAAAATCTCCTGAGATCTCAGCACGAGAGGTGGGTATAAAACCCAGCATTTTCCTTCTTGGCACAGCCAGGAGCCTGTGGAAGCAGGGTCACCCCTCACCACTCTCTAGCTGACCTCCTCTTTCCCTTCCCTTCCAACATTTTCTAGTCCCAGTAGAACCAGGGCCTTATCCTCACCAAACTCATCCCCATGCTAACACTAAGATGACACTTCGAAGTCACCCCTCATCCCTATCACAACCAAGTCCTGGCAGCTGGGATGCAGTTAGGCTCTCAGGAGGAAAACAGCCCCTCGCTGAAGCACCTTTCAGCAGCCAGAGCGCATCCTCCTAATTCAACCCTCAGAAGGGTGAAGAAAAGATGTGGGCAGAAAAATAAACCCAACCTTTTTCTGCTTAACTTGCCAAAGGAGCAGAAAGTACAGTCTAGATCAGGCGCTCTCCATCTTGAGAGTTACTGCAGTAGCAAGCACAAGGGGGGTAAAAAAAAAGCTAGTTAAAAATCACCTGGGATGCAACTTAAAGAGCAGCATCTGATGTATGTGCGTATGTACATATATATATATGCACAACTCCTCTCCTCCCTTCTACTAAATACAGCCTTCACTAATGAGTGTACGGTAGGGCGAGCATAGACAAGCCAGAAGATCATCTTTAATGGTACAACAGGCTCTACCCACTAATTCCTTGGGCTGGCTGGCATCAATCGCTTTGCAGCTGCGAGATGACTCTAGCTGTACATAGATTCCTCTGGCTTCCCTTCTTCTCTCATCATCCTGCTCATGAAAGTCTAAACCGAGGTTAATCAGCAGCCCCTGGCTTCAAAATCCTGCTTCAGGCCAAAAATAAAAGCACATTTTGCCCTCAGTGAATTGCTTCAGTAGAGTGATTTTTTTTTTCCCTTAGGATTAGTTAACATTAGCATAAGATGTTCATTTGGCTAGTAACCTAAAACTATTATCTGAAGAGATTGCTGCTGCCATCTACTGACAACTTCCATTACAAACAAAACATAAAGCAACTTAAACAGAGGTTATATTCTAAAATGAGCCAAGCTGATTCAATAGAAAAGCCCAACATGCACAAACTGGCAGCCAGGCCACATCATCTATCCAACAGGATAATGAAGCAGGACCAGTACTTAATATCAGGCACAGACCCCTTTCACTGAAGGAAGAGTTTAGCAACAGTATCCTGATGAACTGGTTTACTGCCTTGCACAGAAAAAAAGTGATGCCACCCATTGTTTTTTGGCCTGTTTGTTTTTAAGAAGGTGGCAGGTTCTTCCTTTGACTACTAGTAACTCAGCACTAAAGAAATGTAGGTATATTATTCCAAAGATCAGCCTTAAACTTTCTTTCACAACATTTTCTCTTAGTAATAGCCCAGACTAGCACAAGCCAAAGTGCCAGCCAGTTCTGTGCTTGCTTTGATACAGCTTTATCTTCCTGAGGGGCTCTTTGCTGGAATGGGTTGTGAAGTGAAACAATTTCATAGGCTGAGCAGCTCTTCCAGCTACAGTCAACACAAACTTCCAAACAGAAGGCAAAACATTCCCACGGATACCCTTCAGCACAGACTGCAGCACAAACCATCTCTGAATGTGTTGTGATCATCCCCTGGTATTATTAGTCTTCCTCCATCCATAGGTTTCTTCCCTGTGTTAAGAGCTCATCTTCAATGTGATCCCTGCCAAGTATTTTAGTTGCAGTCTACTTAGCTAGATTCTGCTACACATTGTCCACTCAGAACTTGTGCACCGTTTCAAAGCCTTTTTTGTTTCCAATATAGCTATCAAGCCTTTTCTCACCAAAACCTGACAGCTCGAAGAGTTGTCTCTAAAAACTGCAGCTTGCATCACAAGAGTTGCCACCCAACTCTCCCAAAACAGCCGTGGAAGCTGAGACCTGACCTTGCAAAGTTATCTCAAATAGTGACTGCCTACCCAGCCCCAGGACTCTCTCTGCAGCTATGAGTGAAGCTGCTCCACAAAAACATCTGCCAGACCCCGCACACTTTGAGAGCCACAACGGGATTCACTGCAGCACCAAATACAGCAAGAGCCAGTGAACAAAGACAGAGCCACACGAGGATGTTCTATAACCTTTGGTTAAATACAGTTATCTACACAATTGTCTATTCTAAATGAGATTGGTGTTAGATTACTGACAATTAATTAATTGTAATACATACCGTTCCATATATTAGGCATATATTACTACTTTTATAAGCAGAGAAGATTTGTAAAGGCAGAATTTCAAGGAAGATAATGAGATAACACCAAGTGTTTTAGTTCTTCCTTGTTGGTTTTATGGATCGATTAAAGCAGACACTGTGCTGGACAGCTCAGAAATCAGAGGAACTTTAAAAGATGGCCAGGTGGGGTACTGGGGATTGGGAATAGAATTTTCACAGTGAAAACAAAGACCTTAAAAAAAAAAACAAAACACGGACACAAAAAGACTCAGATGCAAAGGAAAGAGAAACAGGCAAAAGAAACACTTCAGAAAATGATTTTTGCAAGAGCTCTAATGGATATAATAAAATCTCATCCTTCAATATCAGGAGAAAGATATTTTAGTGGACAAAATGCAAAATAAGATTATTGCACACAGAGTTTTAGGTGATAGAGATGGAAACAGTGATCTGTCTTAAGAATCTGCAAAACACAGACATAACCAGAACATGATGGAGCACATCCAGAGAAGGGCAATGAAGCTGGTGAAGGGTCTAAAGAACAAGTCTTATGGGGGGCAGCTGAGGGAACTGGGGTTTTCAGCCTGAAGAAAAGGACACTCACAGAAGTGAATACTCAGAAACACATTCCTGTTGAAAGCAATGCTAAAAACGCAATGAGCAGCAGGAAGAGAAGTGATGTTTGCTTCAGCCATCAAAAGCAATGGGAGGAAGAATTTGACAGGAAAGATTAAGCAGCTGTTTGATTCCTGCTGAAATTAAACTCCCAGCTAAACGCACAGAGAGAGGTCTCTGAAACGCACGACAAAAGCATAGTTTGGAGAACGAGGTATTAAGGCATGTCTACATGCAATTTAGTACTGAAGAACGTGCAGTCTAAGTTACATTTTTGTCCTATGTGCTTCAACTGTAGGTACAGCATATCACAAATCCTCCAAACATGTGAAGACAGCAGTTTCTTCCCCACCCCAACATTACGTACACATGATGTGCTGCAGGGTTTTAAGGTTTGAGTTTACAGCATTCAACTAGCAGCCTTCTCTGCAGAGCATTCTTCCAATCCAGTATGGCTAAAAACATCAAGAAACATTGGGAAAAAAAGAAAATCTAAAATATAAACTAAGGTATGCAAAAATTAAGCATTCTAAGAAGTGTCTTTACATGGAAGGGGCAACACAACTGGTTATTTAGAAGCAGTCCCAGTGTAAGTAAGGGTCTTGAAAAACATATACAAGTTGTCTCACTGACTTGAATGCACGACTATAGCGCCAGGACACAGTAACTTAAGATGGCAGGTTAAAAAGCCCACATGGCAAGATCCCTTCTCAAAATAACCAAATTCATTTTGAGTTCTTAACTGAACACTACTTGATATTTAACTTATGCACATGCACACATGTATTGTTATATGTATATAAAACCGAGGACAACTCGAACCTCAGCTAAGCACCGGCAGAAGTACACGCAAAGCTGGGGCTCAGAGTACTTGGAACGACAGACTTTTGAGCCAAGTAAGAGGTGACAGAGCTTCCGGATCTGCCTGTGCCACAGTTTTGTCATTTGCTGCTTCCTTGTCTCTTTAGCACTCTTCCTACTATAAGTCAAAATCTTACTAACATAGCAATATTATTTCACTGAAACTCACAGAAGGAATATTATATTACAAAGAGATTCACTTAGCTGCTTCTCACCTTACTGACACTGCAAAACACGCTCAGAAAGTGTCATACATGTAGTAGTATTTAACCAAAAAACCCATCAGCAATGACACTTGGTCCCAAAGCAGCGCTACACAGCACAGCAACACTTATGCCAGCTGCTCAGACCTTAACACTTAAACTGATACAGAGCATGCTCTAGAAAATTGAAATCACTGCTGAAAAATGATTTATAAAAAGTACATCCTTAGCCAGAAGAGACACTTTTATTACAAAGTGCCCCAGAGCCATCACTGACTTACAGAATGCTAAACCACACACAGAGAGAAAAACCCCATAGTCCAACAGACCAGAAAAGGCTCAACGGCTTCAGTGTAAATAAAGCAAACTCACTCTGTAAGAATATGTAAGATATCAAATTGGGAAGGCAAATACTCCAGCTATAGAGCTATGCTGAAAATACATTGTGTACGCCTGCCTGACTGCAGAGAAGATTCATTGATACATTCACACATTTTTATGGCAGAACTTACATACAACTATACCATGAAAATCTGAATAACATTTTCACAACTGCATTACAATGTAATTCACATCAAAACCTCAGAAGTATGTCATTATTATATTAATTCTACCTTGTAAGTGGTTCTGTGGTTACTGATTTATGAGTCAGTCTGGAATCTTACTTTGAGGCTTTTTTGCCGACTGTTAATAATACTTTACACTTGTGATAAATGCTGTAACAACCTCATTTCTGTTAAGCTTTCACAAACATTGCAAGGAAGCCTGCCATTATTGACAGCACAACCATTTAGCTTTGCTCATTAATCTTGTCTACAGAATCTTAAGCTTAACAGTGCATTTGGTTTCAAGAAAGGTAATTCAAGAGAGGTCTCAAAATATTCACCGCCTCTCACTTAATTCTCTCTGTCATTAGGTGTATTACAGCAGTGCAATTTATACTTGTGGTGTTAAGTCTGTCATTTCTTCCATGTAAATCCCTTGTTTTGGGGGGTTAAGTCACAAGCATATAGATTTGCTGCAGTACCAACATGCCATATAAGTTTGCTACCACAGTGCTGTTCGAAGAAGACAGGGTTATCATTTTCTGTGTGAAATATAACTGCTCCTTTCAGATACCTACAGCCCTCCTAACAGCTTTTGTGTTAAATATGGTAATTCACGTAATTAAATCTCTTCCCTTCTATATGATAATTTTTTTTCATCAACACATCATGAAAATCTTAAAAGGCAACCTTCCCCATGCAAAAGCAGCATGAGTCTATTGAGCCAGCACACAGAGAAACTGACCTCCTAGA
This sequence comes from Chloroceryle amazona, assembly GCA_027560015.1. Taxonomy (NCBI): domain Eukaryota; kingdom Metazoa; phylum Chordata; class Aves; order Coraciiformes; family Cerylidae; genus Chloroceryle; species Chloroceryle amazona. The sequence continues at coordinate 25,346 of JANHFX010008125.1, forward strand.
CTGGCATGGTTCCCCCCACAGGATCATTAAACCACAAACTAAGAAAGATTGGCACAGTAGAAGCTAATGACTCTCCTAGAGAATCCACTACAGACTATTGATCAAAAATCCATTTTTAAATAAATTCCTAAATACATATTCAAAAATAAAGAGGAATGTCAAAATGTTTACTTAATAAAACGTAATGGGCCCTCTGGAGCTATTACCGAGATGCAAAACCATAATTGTACTTTTTAGTGTATCTTTTCATGTGCAGATTGCAAAGTCATTTACAAAACTGGGTAAGTATGAGCATTACTATTTGGCAATATTAGTATATGGGAAAATGTACTATAGAGGGGTTAGGTGGCTGCTTTCTATACTTCAGCAGCAATCACTCCAAACTTAAACTTAATATAGCAAGCAACAGTTTAGGTCTTTCAATCACGGGGCGGGGGGGGCGAAAATCCAGCCCTAAATTGGCATGAGTATTAAAGGAAGATTAAAAGAGAGGGAGAAGGGTTAAAGTAATCTGTTTACTTCTTGGGGGGAGATCAACTGAAATGGTGAGAAAAACACCATTCTGATCTGCAATTAACAACAAAACCAGCACTCAACACTGCAGTCACCCAGGACACCTGAAACTTCCCATCAGATCTCCCCTCCTATGCCAATGCAAAAAAGCATTATACACATTAGAAACTGTTGCCCAGCAATCTCACTCCCATTTTCTTACTCATGAGTTCTGGAAGAAAGTACCTCCCAGGACAGGAATGGGTAGAATCTGAAATAAATGACCCACACAATACATAATGTAGGTGAGGCACATAGTGCTTTCAAAACGGTGAAGATCTGAATCTAGAAAATGCTAACTAACAATTCTATTTTTACGTATTTTGAGCTAGGATCCATAATAATTGCTCCGAGATCATCATGATGTCAAACCTTTCTGTGGAAGTTGTTACACAGTAGGCTCCCCAGCACAGTTACACTGCTAATTACAGCTTGAGGGAATGCAGTTTCAGAACTACTGCCTTCAAAAGCATCACGTACTGACTGTGTTTCACAGGATACAAATGCATCTGCCACTTCCCAAGAAGTGGACAGAAAGCCTACAAATGTAAACTTGAGGATTTAAGACTCCACACAGGAAGGTATGAACAACATACACTTCCCACAGAGAATCCTATCTGTGCTTGCTTGACCTTGGCAGGCTGCCAGTCACCCACCCAGCTGCTCTCTCACCCACCCACCTGATAGGGCTGGTGGAGAAAACAAAATCTAAAAGCTTGGAGGTGGAGATGAAGACAGAGAGATCAGTTACCATCACAGACTCAACCCAGGGAAAATTACCATAGTTTGCCGCCAGTTGAAATCAATCTGTATGGTGAGAAACAAAGATGAGAACTAAAGCAGCCTCCTCCCACCCACCTTTTTCACCATGGCTCAACATTTTCCCAGAGGCACCACTTGCTCTGCTGATGGGCACAGCCGTGTCCTGTGCTGGGTCTGTTGCAGAGCCTCTGACCTTTTCTCACAGAAGCCACTTCTGCAGACCTCTTGCTACCACAACTTTGCCACCTACAGTTAATAAAATATGGTAGGGAACCAGTCTGGAAAACAAATAAACAAACAAACAAAAACAAAACCTGACACTCTCATAAAACTAAACAAACAAACAAACAAAACCACACACACCACACCGAAGACTGCAAAGGAACAGTTTCGCTAACACTCACAAGATGCCTCAGGCCTACAAGTAGGTCTACTTTCTAGACGACTCAAAATCCAAAATAACCAACTCCACCACTAGACCTGTGAAAATAAACATCCTTAAGGTTCCTACTAGGTTATTCTGCTGCATGTAAATACAATAAATGGGAGGAATAAACCACAAGTATTCCCTACACTGGAAATGTACGACCACACCACTTAAGATTTACAGCACAGATAAGTCAGGAAGCATCCTCTGCAATTTCCTAGAGAAGATGCTTCTTATACAAGTAGTGTAATTTATGTACATTTGAACTAGAATGAGAGTCTGTCATTAAACTATAAGCATTTGTATATACAGACATGCACAGGCTTCTGACAGCAATTAATGAGTAACAGCAGATCAGTCTTCATTTCGTGACAGTGACTTTTGGGAGTTAATTGTTCAGCATTCAGATGAGCTCCAAACCATCAGAGTTACTCTTCTCTTGTGTCAAGCCATAACACAAGTCAGGTTCCAGCAACGAAAACAGGAACATGGCTTCATCAGCACTGTTCTGGGCACATCTTTCACATACTACATTACTTGAATTAGCAGAGGTTTCAGTAGAATATTAAAAAGCAGAAAATTGGCACCTATGCTTTATTAAAATGCTTAATGACTTTTACGATAAGACTATTTTTGGCTATTATACCAGCAAACTACGCTCCCAAAATTCAGACTATGATTTCCTATGACAAGAATTTGTTTCAGATGGAATGCCTCTTCAATTCTAGAATGAAAGAAGGACAATTTAAAAGAAAAAGAAAAAAAAAAAAAAGAAAAAAAAAAAACAGAGCACACTCCCTTCTGCCCTCACAGCAGACAAATTACTTGGTATGCCTATAAATGGCATCCTTCAAAACAGGGACTTGAGATTCAGGAGAGATCTGTCTTTGTCAAAGAAACCCTTCTTTAGAGTACCCAACAGATGAAGCCTCTGAAAATGACCATTCCACAAATTCCTAAGATATACAATGACTGGGAAGTGCTACATCCTTTAGTTTGATCTATTGCTAAGACAATGCACTTTAAATCCCTCAGTGGTCTCTGCACTGAACCTACTAAGTTGTGACATTTAAAAAGGGAGCACCTACTGTATCTCACCACACTGGGGTTTCAGTGGCCAATCATCCTGCCATCATTTGAATTTGTCTGACTTAAAATTTCCACGTTCTTCTCTGAGTGTGACCTCCCTAATTAAAGTACCTGATAAAATCACCTTCTGAAAACACTTTGACATTATCCAATCAGTCTTTTTGATAAGCTGAAGTTTGTCAAATCTCCTGCTTCCTTCCCTGACTTCTGCAAATTCTGAAAACTTATTTAAACAAGGAAACCAGAAAGAGAGGTAGCTTTCTAGCCCCGACCTAGACATAGAAATAAAAAATCACCTATCTAATTAACTGGTTCAGTCAAACCACAGCATTTCAAGGGGAATTCCCATTCACTTACTGCAAGCCTAAATCATTTCAGTAAAAAGAGACAGTAATTTGCATCTCATCCTCCAAGTTCTTCGAAATACAGCTTTGCATTTGAACAGCCTGAGTGGACGTAGTGGGTTGGTAGATTTGCTGGCCCAACTGAGATTGCCTCATTCCATCCACCTGCACGTCATCTATACATTAAAAACAACCAAAACCAAGAAACAAAAAAAACAAACCCAGCCACCACACACCATATGAACCAATCTACACTAAACCCTCTAGTATAGTAACATTAGTTCTCTAGATTTCCAGAGCCAAACTGATAGCTACATGTGATTTCAGCAAAACTCTCCTACTCTTCTCTTCACAGCTGCAAAGCTGGATGAAAATATTTCCTTAAACTCTTTTACAAAATGCCAGAGGCTCCCATTAGAGAAGAAGGCAGTAGTTTGAAACTTCAAGTCCTTCACTAAAAATAGTTTTTGCAAGTCATACAGCAGAATGACAATGAGGGTGTGACAAAGGGGTGGCCATGAGCTTGCTTTCACCTATATAAAACTTGTGGGTCCCTTCACCACCCAGAGGAATGCAGCCATATGAAACTCAAGCCAGAGAAACCTTTTACATCATGCTGTCTCATTTTGTTTGCATACACACAGAAATCTATCACATGCTCCTGACAGTGCTTTGAAAGCAAATACTGCTTTAAAAATAATACCATATGTGCACATTCATCACTCTATTAAAATAATCCACTATATCACATTGAAAAATCTTTCAAACAGAATATGCAATCTGTCAAGCAGTACTATCATTTCTGTCCAACTGCTGGCCCAAACAGTAGAAAAATATCCTAGGAGACAGTTATAAAACACTGTTAACAGGGAAGTGTTTCCAGCTTCATACTACTCACTAATTCTTTACAATCCTGTGCTATTTTCAGGTAACTACAGCAGCAGTGTTCACAGTGTCAGACAGAAGGGTAAGAAAAGGAGCCATCTCATACTTAGTGCCTCTGCCTTCCAGAGAATGTGTGGCCTCAACTCCTGGTAAAGCCAATGGCAAAAGAGGGCACTCGGCAGCTCCTGCAAAACTCCCACTGCTGTCGGGCCCTTCATTTTATGCATATAATTGTTCTTTACAACACATTACAAGGAAAAAAAAAATCATACCATTTACCATACCTTCATAACACATTTATTTACAAAACCACACTACAAATGAGTTGTACTAGGGGTCTGAAATTATGACACTTAAGACAGTATCTCATTTACCTGTGAGATTTTCCTTGCATTTCTTCAGTGGATTTGATGCACTAATTCTGGATTTAGACCTCTGTATGTCATGAACAGAACCTGACCATAGACTGCTTATGATTCAGTTAAAGAATGTTGATATCATGAAGAATATCTAGCACTATAGAACGCAAATGATGGATTTATTTCTTTCATCTCCACTATTGTAATAATAGTGATTTATTTTTTTTTTTGTCCCTAAAAGCACAATGACAATAGCTATCATGAAAAAGGATTGCTCAGGTTCTCACAGATTAGACTAACACATCAAGAAAAGCAGTAGAAAAATGAATTACCTTATTTTTCATTAGAAAAAAGAGATTTCCTTTCAGTCGGCACCATCTCTCTCTGGGTTCTGTATGCAAAGAAATAAGACATTAATAAAAACAACCTTTTGTCTTCATGCATTAAACGCTTCTTAAAAGAAGATGCATTAGTTATAAAGGTCAGAAAAGAAAATCATTATCAACCAAAAAAAAAAAGCCATCTTCAGTCAGCAGCTGCCTATGTACAACATGCTGTTAAATGCCAAATAACTTCCCAGAAGGTTCCTTCTCTCCTGCAGCTGACAGAGGTGGTGACTGCAGCATGAACTCAACACCGTTTCCCCCGCTTTTCTCCCTTTTCCACACATGGGAGCAGAAACAACTACTTCAGCATGAAACAGCTTTTGCTTCTAGTATTTCAAGAGATGAAATATAATCCTCATTAAGACATAAAAGACATTTACTATTCCACTTAAATTAGAACTTGCTAATGTGAATTTAGTTTTCACAAAAAATCAAAAATTAGCGAGACCTCAGTATTTACACTCACTTTGCTATTACTGTTTTATGACACTTCAAGTGCTTAAGCAATGAGTATAACACCACATTCATGTTTATATGCACATGCAGGCACATAATCAGACTTTTAAGGGAATGTTTCATAACTTTAGGGTTAGTGAGTGGGTCAAAAAAAGCTTTAGAAAGTTATTCTTCCTAAACTAGGCATTTTTAAAATTTCCTTTTTTTTTTTTTCTCTTAAAATAGCACTTGTATAGATCTCTGTAGGCACAAATACATACACCTATTAGAGACACGTACAGATCTCTCAGACCAGTGTGATCTCTTTACATTACTTCTTGAGAGAAAGGAACATTTTTCCACAAGATGTATTCTTAGTTTTGAGAAGACACATGAAACCCCATGTCTCCAGACAGCAGTCAGCCTCGAGGCTTGTAGAAGAGCTGTACCCTAAGATCATGTTATTCCACAGCTGCCTCTGTACAACTTCCCTCAAATCTGGGCACCACTAAAGGCATAATATTGACCAGGGTGATGTCTTGGTACAGCAAATAAGCAAATTCCATTTTCCTCTTTCATTAGGCAACATTTAGAAATTAGAATAGCTTCCCCACACAGACAATAAAGAATCCTATCACACTCACACTGCAGCTTTTTCTAGTGATAGGCATTTTAACATAGGATTGGGAAAGTCACTACCTCTAATTGTGAAAAAGCATCAAGCCCGAAGATTAGTAGATACTGTATGCAGTGACCAAAATGCCTCGAGAGAAACGACCCTCCTCTCAAGGGGTCAGAATCAGATTGCTGGGAGCCAGAAGGTTTTACTGGGCAATAGGAAAACCCTACACACACAGTTTATTAAACCATTTCTTAGACTCTGCCACCGCTGAGCTTGGCACAGAAAGCCCGTGATACTGAGCTAAATGATTGTTCTGTCTTGGGTCAAGCCAAGGTTTTTAGAAGCATTATTAATACCCAACATATTCATAAGTGAAATAAAATTGAAAACATCCTTACACATCAGATATTCACTGGACAGGGCTTGATATTCTGCCTATGATGAAAAAACAAGGAGAGAATCCTACTGAGCAACCCCAGAGCAGCCAGAAATGGATGCCCACCAGGACTCTGCAGGAAGTCTGCTGCATTCTCCACAGGAAGCTCTGGCTATTTGTCATTAGAAAAAAGAATAAAATATTCTGAAAGAGTAGAACAACATTTTCTCAGCCCCTTACCATAATTGAGTTGGTTTTGGGTTTGTTTTATTTCTAATAAAATAAATACAATCACAATGATGATCAACAGGGACAAGTGAAAATAAAACATTCGCTGTTGCTAAAATTATTTTATTAGGACTGATTTTACAGCTAAACAGGAGCTATTTCCTAACAGCTACCAAGGGAACAGACATTATTCAAGCTTACTGGAAATTGAGAGACATTTAAAATATGATCATAAAAGCCTGAAGAATCCCTCAAAGGAGGTGGGAAGTGAGCCATGGAAAATCTCTAATGAAAAAAGAATGCAGTGTTTAGGGGTGGGTATCTAAACTTAAGCATGGCATCTAATGACTGGTGACTAGTGATCACTACCAGTAAACAGCAGCCTTTCTTTACAGGGAAAAATAATACTGTTGAGCTCTGAGCACTCTCTCAGGTACATGACAAAAGAAACTAGAACACTTGAGCAAGCTATGGAGCTGGCTTTAGGCTGCTTTCTTCAGCAAGGTATTTAGCACCACTCATGCATCAGTAATGAGGAGAACTGAACACTCTGAGGTGTATGCGATTAGTCAAACTGCGAGCTGACAACTGCAGAAAACATGCACATCAACCAGGGGTAGTTTTCAGCACAAGTCATTTTTACCTATTAATTTTTTATCCCCAACCACTCTGCAAATCTTCAGTGTTCCTTCCTTGTCAAAACAACCTGATGGTCTCCGGGCCAGCGAAGCCAGATCTTTAGCATTGAATCTCATGGGGTTGCCAGGGAAGAGGATGAAGAGGAGTAAGAGATGGAGGAGGACAAGGATGATGCTAGTTATTTTGTTGAAGCTGAGCAAAATCTAGGCAGCAGATATGAAGGTCAACTGAAATATTAAAAATAAAACAACAGAAAAGAGATGCTGCTGTTTACTGGCATTTCCACTCTGATGTGCACTCCAAACACTGTACTCTCTTTCATACTGTGAGAGCAGTGGAAGCAATAAGAGAAAAAAAAGAAAAAGGTTACGTAGGTGACTTCTCCCCAGACACTTTGTAAGAAAGAAAAATGAAGGTTTACTTTCCAGTATCTCTAAGACCTCATGCAGAAGCTGTAATTTTATGCACTATTTCCACAGTTTATCAATATTGCTAAAAATATAGTTTGGCTATAGATATATAGCTAACTACAAATTCCAGTATGCATTCGTGGGATGGGGGGGGAATATTGCACTGTACCTCCATCTCCTCTACAGGAACAGTAACTCTGATAAAAGGTAAAGTGTTAGCTGCAGAAGTTTGCCACATCCTCAGTGTATTCATGTTTTGCTATACTGACAGTGATCAGGACAAGAAGTCCTTCCCTTTTGTTCATGGTATATTCTAATAGTTTTCTATTACACAGAATCGCAGAAATACAGAGGCTGGAATAGACCTCATCAATTCCAGGCTGAGACCCAACACCGTGACATCAGCTAGACCACGGCACTAAGCACTGCATCCAGTCTCTCCTTAAACACCTCCAGGGATGTCGACTCCCCCACCTCCCTGGGCAATCCATTCCAGTCTCTCTATTGTTTTGCAACATTTTCTTCTGTGTTTTCAGGAAATGAGATGTGTGTCCCCCACAATAAAAACAAAACAAAACAAAACAACCCACAAAACCAAAACACACCAAACAAGCACAAGCCAGTTTTCATTTATTAGAACTATATCTAATCAATATAGTGAAAAAATTATACTTGACATTTACAAAAGTTTAGTTTCCCTCAGCGCCCTGCACCCCATTTATCTGAAATTATTTTAATGTTAGGCTCATTCTCTGGTTAGGTTTGAACAGCGGAAGTTTGGAACCAATTTTTGTTCAAACTGCAGTTAACACAGCACCATTGCACCCTGCTGCAAGATGAGAAAATAAGGCCAGCAAAGTATTTCTAAGTAATCTGTCTTTTAATCCCCAAAATATTCTTTGCTTTTAATGGCCAACCCCTTCTAAAGGCATTTCTGGGGAAAAAAAAAAAATAAAATCTTGCTATCACACTCCTACTATCAAGTAAGAGAAGTTTGGTGGCTTTTAATACTCCTATGCACTTTTATTTTAAGTGCACAATCCTCAGCACATGGGCTTCAGAAGTCAGTTTCTGTCTCTAAATTGAAAGCTTTTGCACTTCAGAAGACAGCACTGACATCTTTATCTGAAGGAGAACTACAACTCTTAACAATTCCTGATCACGTTCCTCTCAACTGTTGATCTGGAGGACATCCTGTATCTTCTGCACTGTATCTTTCTGTGGGCCCTTTTAATCCTACTCCTCACTTTATGTTTCCTTTCTTTGCTCAGGTTTATCCCTCAATCAATGACTGCTGCTGTGTCCTTTAATTTCCAGTCACCAAAGCACAGCCTATTCCAATAGCACAACAGCAGTCAACACAGATCAAGCTTAACATGTGAAATATGGCCGAGCCATAAAGACAATGTTCAGAAGACAAATTTCCAGGTTAATTTTTTCCTCCCAGTAAAGTTCTACAACTCTGTGGAAAACCAGCATAAAGCTAAAAGCTGTTTTTAAATACCTTTCACTATCAAATACCCTTGCAAGCAAGAAACAACACATGCAAGGATCCCAACACACATCTAAGCAGTAGAAGGTTACAGCTTCAGCTTCTCTATTCATTCTCACACACACATTCTTCCTTTTTCCCCCTTTAGCATCAGCAGCTATACTGGTTGTTTTTTTCTAAGGCCACCTTCATGCCTTTGACTCCATTTCATCATCTTGTTGAAATTATAACCTCCTATCTCTATGGTCAGCAGAGATCCTGACCTGCAATTTACAGCACACAAGGATGCTGCTGTTTCCAAACTGAGCTACCGAGTCCAGTGGAGGCTCCGGGAAGGTGCAGCTGGCTGCCTGTATTGTCTAAATTGATAGACCACAACTGCGGAAAGATGAGTCACACACCACTTACCAAACAGATACTCCTCATACGCCGTAATCTAATACAACAATCATATTTAGCCTTGCAAAACAAATCCATCTGGGAGGCAGGGTGAGCTGGATTGGCCACATGATACACGAAACCCAGCCACAGTGGCCCTTGCGAAAGGCTTACTGGGGCACACAGGGACTTGGGAACTGGCAACTGGGTATACTCCTGCTTGCCTTAGTGTACTCAGTGGCATTACTTCTTGGGTTTGTTTTACAGCCACAGACTGTATTTAACAGCAGAGAACACAGTGTTCGCAACAGACCCTTTTTTCCCTTTTTTTTAAATCAAATATAAGCTTGGCTCCAACTGGGCACTGTTTTATCAGCTGGTCCCCTCTCTGGCAGATGTCTTGCACACCTTTCCCATAGCTCATTGGTAACCTTCTTCATTTAGAGAACACAGTTCTAGAAATTCAGCTGCAATCGACTTCGTCACTGGTTTGTCAACTCCTCAGTTCAGGTCTGTTTCATAAACACCTTCTATATAAACAGCTTACCGTGAACAGCAGCTGAAGCTATATTCAGTTACTTTAGATTGCTTCAAATCATTTTGAGTAGCATGGAAGAAATCAGACCCTATCAGTCTGGTCCCAGATGGAAGAGTCACTGAAGACCATCAATAACTGAATAAAACCTATGCTATCAAAGAAGGTTACTAAAAAAAAAAAATCTATTTATGCTGAAATGCAGTAATTACTGTAGTGCATGGACAGCTGTACCACACACAGACCTGCAAAATACAGAAGACCAGGGGATAAGACAAGTTGTCAACTGCCTCTTAAGGAAGCTTGTGCTTTCCAGCAAAAGAAAAAGAAAACAGAGCAAGCCAAGTTGAAAATGTTGGGTTTCTGCAAAAGCTATTAAAAGGAATAAAGAAACTCCAGGAGGAGAAGATGTGCACATAGATTTTGTTATTTTTTTCCCCACGAGGAAAATGGTTTATCTCTTGCACTCATCTATTAGTAAAGTGGTAACGGTCTAGAAATTCCTTTTATCACATCTGTGCATCACTTGCTTTGCATTTGAGCCATAACATGTAAATCATGTGGGACAGCAAGAGTGGTACACAGCAGTTAAAACCCTGGAGAGCGCACGCTCCAGTACATCTAAGCCAGGACCAGTCTTAAAATGCAAGGCAGTTGGGCCAGCAGAGTTTCACAGTGATAATGATCAAGGTGCCTGTTCCCTGGATGTTTGCCCAAGAAGCTAAACTCATCTGACAATGTCTGAATATTATTCAGACCTAAAAAGCATAAGAGATCATGGGATTCAAACTTAGAAATTCAGTGACCATCCAAAGGTAATGACAGCCAGTGTTAACAATAAAACTGAAGGCAAAAAAACCTAACAGAAGTGTCTGTCTTCAACTGCAGCACTGGGTCTCCTTGAAGGAGCACTAAGACTTTTTAGCTCAATAATCCACTTCCCTCTGTCTCCATTTCAGAACAAATCTGTCAGTCAGGGAAACTACTTAGTCATATAGTGGCCTTAAATGTTTCTCCTAGCTAATCTCTTTCCAAGCACAAGCCCAGATAGGAAAGATATTATCTTCAGTTATTTAATACTGGTGGTTCAAGAGACAGGAGCTATTTGATACTCATGGTTAGACACGCATGCTGAAAATGAAGTCCCTCTCAACATTTTTTCCCACACAATCACCACAACCATAATTTCTAAGGAAACCAGACCAGTCAATTACTTTGCAAGTGGCCAGGAGAGAAAGAGGGGAGGAGTCTCTGGCCTTGGAAGCAGTAATTTTAGAACAGATGACAGTTTTGACAGCTCATGGGCCACAAAATTTATGAAGGATGTCCCCTGTCCCCACACATCTCAATTACAGTTTTCATGGTCGCTTTCTATGGACAAGGAATAATGAGAGCTATTTGATTCACATGACCCAGAAAACGAGCTGAGGTATACTATAAGTCTTAAGGACCAGCTATGCAGTACATTATGAGAGAAATACGCATTTTTGATCATGTGGAGGTGTAAACCCAACTCCTGACCCGTACATAAAAAGTCAGAAGTCAATCAAAACTAGTAGCTGTTTAAAGTAATCTTAAATTACAAGAAAGTTTTGTTATGCAAGACCTGCACTAAATTGACTTAAACACCTAAGACCAGCAGGAAAAAAAGGTACAGATCCAGACAATTTGCAGCTGATCCCAACCCCTGTACCCTGCAAGACAGCTACTAAGATGTATTTGATTAGTTTCAGACAACCACTGAGCTACAAAGCAGTTAAGTGCAGGAGGTCACTAGTGCCCATGCAAAAGAGAGTCACCACTTCGTGGCTGCGTACACTGCCCTGACATATTTGCAGTGCTATCTTTTAGGTTCCAAGTTTCTTTAAGTATCTTAAGCTCAGTTCAACATTAAAGTCACCACACAGGATCTTTCAGCTTTCATTAGCGCTCCATTAAACACTTTACCAAAATATCTAGAATTTAAACACAAAGTTTCTAACAATGCAATCTCCTAAGCGTCTAAAATAAATCCAGTAGAATTGGCTGCCCGATTTCACTAGTTTAGCTATTTCAAACAGAAATACACTAGAACTCATGCCTGCAAATCCTCGGAGATCCTGCCAAATGCATTCTTAATGTCCCTCCTCTTCCTTTGAAAGGTACAGTATTTTTAGTTTACATCATTTTGTATTAACTTCTTTAATCTTTGAAACACACCCGCATAGGAAACAGCCTTCAAAAGGAAGGCTGCAAAATTTGTCCACAAGTTTGTCTTCAGGACTGATATTCTTTTTAAGCAAAGAGTTATTGGAAATTCCACATACGTCTCTTTATTTCACCCATAAAGTAATTTTTAGGCCATAAAATCTATGTAAGATACAGAATTCCCTCCGCCCCCCCATGTGAAAATTCTCAATTCTATCACTAATCCCTGCATAGTCAAACAAAACACAAGGTTTCCTGCCTTGGCTTGAGGAAATAAGAATACAATTCCGAGTCAGCAGAAAGAATAAATATATGACAGGAGTTTCAAACATGCAGTTGTATTGCTATACCTAAAAGAAAAGTTCAAAAAATAAACTCTATTTGAAGTTTTACCTTGAAGATCATTAATGGGTGATCAGCTGATTAGGAGAAAACAAACCTGTCCTGGTTTACAGGAATTCAGAGATGATGTTCCAAAGAAGATCTGCAGATGGCAACCTTAATACTAAGGTACAGAACAGTAGGGGAACATTTGTCTTAAAACAGAATCTTCTTTTTAGGTTTGGATGGGTTTTTTTCCTCCCACTGAGGTAAGATAAGCAAGATCTGTATACTAAGTATTACTAAATGCCAGGTTATCTACAGAAGACACCTACTGGCAATATGAACTTACTTCTTTCTACGTGAAGTGAAAGATGTGCATCAGCTCACCGCACGCAGTGACATTAGCCAACTGTACCCATGGAAATTAAGTTTATTTCTAATTTTTCCATCTCTTCTCACCTGTCTCCTGGCTATCCTATTTCCTCCTAGCAAGAGCAAAGCTAGGCTGATCATCTATTGTTTGCAATTTTCACTTAGACTTTGGTAGGCTGCCAGTACCATTGAAATCTACTTCAACAGGTCATCCCCTTCAAGTAGTTCAAGTGTTGTTTCCTACCATTTACCAGCAATTGTGGCCTTTCAGTGAGAATAAAGGACAAAAATTAAATGACAAGCCTGCAATATTCAGTAAGTTAGTAAATCATGTCACTTCCTAGGACTTATTTACTGAGCTTTCCTGGTTTGCATAAAACAACAGTAACCTAAAAAACAATTTTGACATTTTTTTTCCCCCCTTGTGTAGAGAGGGACAGGAACAGAAATATTGAGTAGTTACCTGTTTTACACAATAGTACCAGTGGTCATTTCAGTTGTATTTTAGGTTGAAAAACACACATACCATATCATAATAACTATTGATAGTAACTAAAAGCCTCGTCTTCCTTCCATGTGACAGCCTTCCCAGTCAAGCAAATTCCTAAATAGTTTGCGTAGTTTTCCAGAATTCAGATGTGACCTTTCAGAAAATGTCACCAAAAAAACCCCAAAACACCAACCACACCACACTTTCTTCCATTTTGCTGCTGCTAGAAGAGGTAATTCAAGTAACACTGCAAACAGGTATAACGTGGCACACCCTCTGAACCACAGGTATCAGTACTTCTACCGACTGATACTGATCCAGCTGAAAACCAGCTCCATGAAAAAGGTTGCGGGAGCTGTCCCATTATGGTTCACAGCCTAACGAAGTGTCCCACGGCAGGCAGAGGACTGAACACAAGAATGAGACTGCTGCTTTCACCAGCACGGCCACTTTACTGTGACTCCAAGTGTTCAAACTGCCATGTCCCTCAAACTGTGCTCGAGCAGTCACTGAGCTGACACACACAGGCTCCTGGGGAAAGGGAACCCTTCCTCCCCACGGCAGCACCGGTGCTGGTGTAGCGACCCAGTCCGCCTAAGGAACTTCCCTTGATGAAAGCCAACCTAATCAAGCTGTCTCCTGGTGGGAGACTGGCTACCTGTTGCAGAAATTCCAGTGCCAGCCCAACACAGAGAACAAAATTGTGCACCCACAGGTGACCTTTCTGCAGGTGACCACTGATGTGTCAGTTTGGTGGGATGGTCTAACTGCAGCCTTTAGGATAAAATTCACATAAAAAGGACTTGAAACACAGTCCTTACTCAACAAGACTCCTGGCAAATGTGAATTAATCCACAAGCTTTTCTCAGATCTCCAGCTATACTTTCAAGCAACACTGTCTTAAATTCCTCTTTCTCCCACGTCTGCTCACGTGAGTGTGTGCCCAGCTCCACTGCCTGCCTTCCACCCTGAAGCTGCACTGCCTACAGCTTTCTCTTGGGCCAGTAAGAAAGCAGGATTAGGGAAATTATCCACTTTAAAACCAATGCTTTAAAACAAATACTAGAAAATTAAGCCAGTCTTCCAAAACCCTATTCAAAGGTGACTGCATCAATTAATGTTTCAAAGACATCAGCTGCACACAAATGACTGTTAACAGAAGTTCAGCCACTGTGATGACAATTTGGTCTCAGCGCAGGCGGTCTCCAGCTCAATATTAACATTTCAGACAGTACTTAGTTACAAATTTATTTACACAGTAGATTCCTTTCTCTAGTCTGTGGCAATGTTAATACACGAACCTTTGTAACCTGCCGTTTCCAACAGAAGAAAACAAAAGCCCAAAGCAAACCTGAGTATAACAAAGCTCAGTTCACTAGGAGTTCTGATACACGTGACAGTGAGCAAACCAGTCTGGAGGAGGTGTTTTTCTGGGACTTATGATCCCATAGAGAAAGGGAAAAGGGGAGGACAGAGTAACCAGTTTAAAGAAAAAAAATACTGCACCATGAAAATGGCAACAGGCTGCACTCTGAAACATACAGCATTTGAGCTGCAATAACTGGAGCTCTGGCCTCTAACAGACTTATTTCCTCTCTCTTCCAATACCTATTTTGTTGTTGTCTGTTTGCTCTCTGCACGGTATTTGTTTGTTTGGGGTTTTTTTTAATACCTCCCCTGTAGGGGAATGCTTTCCAGTCCTCACAATCCTTCCCTGAACCCATCTGTCAAGAAAACACAGGACTAAAAACATACAAATAGTCAAGATACACAAAGTCTGAACTGAAACTACAAGCTCAAAACCAGCCTCACCTGTTCTCAGCCCCATGCTTTATTTTCACATTAAAAAATAAATTGTTAGACCTCTCAACCACAGTATCTTAGCCTTACCTACCATTATCAGAAACACTTGTTCTCCAGTTGCTGTTTCAAGGTAATCTCTCACTATGCACCCAGTAATTTTAATCTTTACACCATTACAATTACCAGTTTCCAGATTCAGCGCAGCATCTACTTCAGAAATCTATCCAGCACGGGCAGAAATCTATCAGCACCCCAGGAGAGTCTCTTAGCACCTTTCACTAAACTGACATCAATTTAAGCAGCTTGTTTCGCTTAGATTGTCTCTAAATTATTAGAGCAGTGCATCATGTATCAAACTGCTATTCAATAACCTCTATTTCTCACTTCCCTGAAAAGATTGTATCCTTCAATATTCATGTTCTGTCCTGACTGCTATGCTAATATTTTACAACTGTAATATTCAGTATAATATTCTGCAATTCAAATTACTCCATTTTATGCCCCACGCTCCTGGTGTTTGCACAGAAGTATTTCAGCTTTGTTTGCACTTCAGCAAATACACCCTGAACTGCCTTGAAAACTGGCGTAGTTGTGACCACTAGTCACATTACCCGACTACTATTCTCAGAAGTATTTGTTGCACTTCATTTTTATTCTAATAATTATCCAGTGTTCTGTACAGTTACCCTGCTTTATCTGCTGCGTTATCCTGGGTTTCCCCCCTCTTTTCATGCATGCTATAAAGGGGGGGAAAAAATAAAATAAATTCATAGAAATGTGACAGATTTCCCTAATGCCTCAGTTTGAAGTTCTTCTTCAGCAATGGCACAAATTCTCAATGCCAACAAGCTGCTTCTCCAGGGATTACAAACTGACCACATCTTTAAGGCTCCTTCTCTAGTAGGTACATTTTAAGTGGTAAAAAATTAATCCTTTCTGTAGGACCCGGTCTCAAGTAATCCATAGCTTTGTTATCCTGCTACATCCAAGGCCTGGCAGAAGTCTTTTCAGTGCCAAGTGAGGCTCGACACAGCCACGTGTCTTCTCCATCCCACTGAACTCTTCCAAAAAAACCCTACAATATTTCTACTGCCTGCAGAGTCAAATGTACATCTCCAATTCCCATCCGGATTTCTTTTCAGCCTTGTTTTTTAGAGTCAGAAGCTTCCACACTGGTACACTGAATAGACATGTTATATTAAAGTGGACTGACCATTTTGTCCAGCACATCTGGAAACCTACAATCCTCCAATATGCCAAAGACTTATGTGACCTCCAGCCTGTATGCTTTGGGTCTACCCATGACAAAGCAATGTGTTAAACAAAACAAATTAGTAGGCTTGGAAAAGATGCTCATGGCAACTTCACAGTTCTTAAACCTTAACTGCCATGGGTTACTTGGAGCTTCTAGGGACTCCTTTACTCACCATTAATAAGAAGGATGGGAAAAAAAAGACACAGAAAAATACAGGACAGGTTAATTTTTAAATATTCTCTCTCTTTAAAACTTATGAAACATGCTCCTCTCGATATCAAAAATCCAAGTATCCTACTAGAAACTGAAGTTAGAAAACATTCAAACTGGAAATGGGCTTTAGTCACTGCAAAGTATGTGACAGTTCAGTTTGACATTCACAGCAAAACAATGCAGTCTTACCTTACAGAGCTGCAATGGTACTGCCACAGTAAGAAAGCTCTGAATCTCAAATGGTGGCTTGTCACTTTACTTAAGCAACAGTAAAGGAAATCGTGACAAAGAGTGAAAGCGGCAGCCACAAATCTGTGCTTCCATACTCCCTACATGTAAAAGGAAGCCAGAAGCAATTTAGAGAAATAATAGAGAGCACTGTCTTTGTCACTAGGAGATATTGATAGAAAAACAAGCTCTACTTACTAAAAGAGAATGTAAAATGAAAAAAAAAAATTGCAGAGTATAAGCAGCAAAAATAAAAAGTTGCAGTTTCTCACAGCAGAGAGGCAAAAAAGTTAATATATCAACCTTGCTCTGGATCCTTAAGACAGATTTCTAACCAGTTCACGTAACACTTAAAATTCTTGGAGATTGTACTACTTACAAGATGCCTTGCTTAAAGTTCAGAAAGTTATGATGGAATATTAATTGTAGTGGTCCTATTTATGAAATAATAGTACTTTCTTCCACCAAAAGTACAGCAAACCTTTTTAGTATGTATTTTCTGAAGAGATTTGGTCTTTATGCTTTTATTGGAAAAACTAATTTTATTCACACAAACTTGAAGTAAATATGAATATTTTTCTTCATTTTACATGCCCCTCTCACTCTCGGTAACACACTTTGCAGTAACAGCATGTGGCTTTTAAGGAAAAATGCCATCTCTCCTTTGAATCTTTCCCCTTAAACTCCTTACTGTATTATCACCATAGAAGAACCCTCAGAGCAGTAGCTGGCATATTCTTTTTCTCTCTACTACCATATGATTTGTTAAAAAAAAAAGGAAGGAGGGCAAGTAAAGAAGCATTTGCACATAACCATAAGAGTACAAGTTCCAGTACTTGCCTTTATATACATATTTATTTATTACTTATTTTTAAGTAAAACTTCTTCACTGAAAGGTTTGTCAAAACCTGGAACAGGCTGCCCAGGGAGGTGGTGGAGTCACCATCCCCGGGGGTATTTAAAAGATGTACAGATGAAGTGCTAACTGACAAGGTGTAGTGGTGGGACTGGCAGTGTTGGGTTGATGGGTGGACTCGATCTTAAGGGTCTGTTCCAACTGAAATAATTCCATGATTTTATACAAAGATGCCAACAGGAACACTGTTAATACACTACCTGGATTCAACACCAAATGCATTGAAGCCAAAGTTTATGGACACCGAATTACTTTAGCATCCCCCCACACTAAGCTTCATATTCTCTCTGGAAACCTAAACATATGCAGATAACCTTTATCAAAAAGCTTTGAACCAGGTTATTTAAAATACTGAGCCTGCTCTCTGAGTCCAGACTGCACCACAGAAGCTTAAAACCCAACAACCAGAGTTACAATTGCATCTTTTGAAGCACTAAAAATGACAGTGTCCATTACCTCCACTTACTTCATAGCACTTAAGAGCTATCCATCTATTCACAGAACAGAATCTCACCCATTTTACAGAAAGAAAAAGAAAACCCAGTCATCTTTATAAATTTGAAGTGCAACTGTCACCACTTCTCTCACCAGCAACACAGAGACGCAGTAACTGGGGCAAGCACAGGAGGGAACACAACTTCTACCACGGCTGCTCAAAGGGCACAGCAAATTCTCCCAGGGCATTTCATGGTCCTCAGCTCACTCCTTCAAGGCAGTCTGGCCCTGTTCCCAGCATTAACCTAATCCTACGCCTTAGCTACTCAACCTCACTTTTCTACCAGTTACTTCATTTCAGGCACAATGTAAGCCACAGGTACTTCACCCTGACCAAGTCTGAGTAACTTGCCTATAACATATGATCAGACAGGTCTAGTAAAACAAGAAAAACTGCTTTGATGCACACTAGACTTTTCTTAAAGCTAAATTAATAATTCTACTCTTAAGTAATTTACATTAGGTTTCCAAATTATTTTTTCAGCAAATGACAGAGTGTGGTTAGACTTAGCACATCTGATTGAACACACAGGTATAAATATGTACATACACACACACCTCTAACTTCTTACTAAGAACTTCTTGTCATTTTGATGCATTTTAGTATTGTAAATTGTAGCTTGATATCCCCCACACTGGCTGTATTTATAATATACAGGTCAGAAAACTTCTAGTCTGTCTTGATCTTATCATTATTATTCATTCCTTTTTTTTTTATTCAGTTAGCTTTTTTTTTTTTCTTTTCTAAACTAGTTGCAACTTTGGAATTACTCTGAAGACAAATTTGGCAACCTGTATTTAACAAAAATGATAAAAAGATGGCAGTTCCACGCAGACATCATACTCGGTTGCTGCAGCTGTCTATCCAGAAGGGTTAGGTACTCAGACCTAGCTCACTGTTGTGGACACAGGACAGTCAAACGAGAGCCAGTAAAGAAGCTGCCCGTATGAATTGATGGGGTTAAGGGAAAAATTATTTACTGAAAACCTGAGGTAGGATTGATCATATAAAGGATTAGCAGGATATATAAACACGTGTGATATCTAAATTAAACCATCTGAGATTAAGAGACCAACTCCCTGATAGGAATTCTGGGTAGTATCAGATGTATGACTGCAAAATCATTCTGGATTTATCCTGGGATTAGACAGCAGGTAACTCTCAGTATGCCAGATTGAATCTGTATCTTTTCAGACAAAACAGGAACTAGCCTACAACTTGCTCATTATGAATTTTAGAAATTTTAAGAAACTCTGAACAACCTATTCAACTGCAAATAGCCCTGGTGCCCAAGAGAGAAAGTCTGGAGTCTGGATGTGTATCCGTAAATGGAAACTAATGAGGACTACTGGTAAAACCTTTGGACTTCCTAATCACTTTAGGAGGTTCTGTTTATATTACAGCATTTTCTGCTGCAGCCTATAGAGGATAATGGTATATCCTCAGAGACCAAAATACTAAGGCATCAAGTTCTGCTATTGGAGGGGAGAGGAAAAAGACAAGCTAGTCCCAAAATAAAAGAACAGACATAGAAAGGAATTCTGTGTTCTCCTGGGGACACAAAACCAAAGAGCTGCAAGGAAAAAAAAAAAAAAGGCAGAATAATGGAGGGATTTGTTACAAATATACAAATTATAAATCCAGACATTCTAATTTATGAGTCATCATTAAGTAAGGTATCTATAGCTCAAAATTTCCTTTACAGCAGATTTCTGTAGATGCAGATGGGACCAAAACCTGCATAGTGTGAGGGTTTATCATTGTTGGGATTTTTTGTTTTGAACGGTGCAAGAGGGAAAAAAAAAATAATTAAAAACCCCACAAAGCTACCAGGCACTGTGTGACCAAACCCACCTAACAAGATGCTAAAATGTACACCTGCATTTATTTTCAAAGGATTTGTACTAATACTTAACACTATTAACAGTCTTCTTAGAGCTCACTGCAACTAAACCAGCAGATTTCTCATGCAATAGGAGACTACACTGATGCAGACACATGCATTTGCCATAGCTCTCTTTAGACTTCTACATAATATAAAGCATGTATTCCAACAATGATTGCTCCATAAGGCCAAATAGCTTTTAGATACCTCTCAAAGCTTGCCCTTTATAAACCCGGGCCAGCCTGAGCACAGCAACAAAACAGCAGCATGACTCAATACACAGTAGTCAAGAATTACTTTTAAAGGAAAAACAATTACACACAACTACTTTACCTGAGCTTAGCACGTCAAGATGCTGACTTCAAGAAACAAGTGCTGATTGCTTCTGCTTTTTCTCCTCTTACCCAAGATGATTTTCCACAAAGCTGACTCTCTCCCCCTCAAACAGGCTTAGCTGAAGGCAGCAGTAACAGTGTTAAATGGTAGTACTCCTGGTTGCCACTCCTCCCTACTTGTAGAAGGCACCACCCACCCAGGAAGAGGGACAAAAATAAAGACAGGCTGCTCCTCAACTCCTGGTATTCAACAAAATATGCACTAACAAAACTAGAGCACCTGACAGAGACCAGTGACAGCTTAAGAGACAGAACATCATTTGCTTTTGCTGCCCAGCACTAACAACAGAACAAACCAGTAAGGAGAGTAACTTCAGCAGGGCTCATCAGCTGCTTTCTACTCTTATTTCCCATACCCCTGTACTAAGCCAGGGGGAATGGATCTCAGGACATTCAGTAATAGCACTTGCCTTTAATGCCCGAATGTTCCTTTCAAATATGGATGATTCATAATCCCTGAAGATTATGGCTTTCCATACTTGCAAAACTGCTCCTGATAGGATTAATTCCGTAACAGTAGAGCTGATCATCACCATTAAGCAAATAAAAACCCTCATAATCAAACAGATAAGTGTATGCAAATAACCAGTTCTCAAAGATCTGAAAGGACTCAGCCCTGTGTCCAGAGGATGGCACAGTTTTATTTCTTCGACTAAAATTTAAGCAAAGCATTCAGAAAGAAACAAACATCTCTGCCCACCTGTAGTGCTGATTATCTAAACCCAGCTGCCTCAGTACCCATGCTGTTTTCTCCTGCCAATCTTCTTCAGTCACATTCTCTTTGTAAGGGCACCCAATCTGCCCCACTGCATCTGATTACAGACTAGATATGGCTAACTATAGACTACTGTTACCCTGCTGGCAAAAAAAAAAATAAAAAAATCAATCATTCCTCAGTAGAGGTCTTCCTCAAAGCCTTGGTCAACAAAACAAACCCTGGAAACCACAGGCAGATGGATGTTAGTGCTGTCATGCTGCAAATACTTTGCCTTCAATGACTGATCACTTGTTCAATGACTGAACAACTTCAATTCACTTTTGCTTCTCTTAGACCATAGTTCTCCACCATACATATTTTGCTTACCTAGGAAAACAAGGAAAAAATGCTAAATCCTACCTCAGTCTTTGCATTCAATCAGCCAATGCATGATACAGTTGTGGAGCAAATGATTCCAGACATATTAAATAGATTGATGAGATACTTTTAAAAATTGTGAAACGGTGACCTCTGCTTACTCCCAGGACTTTCATTTCAGAAGGACAAAACTCTGGTCCTACCCATTGAGACTTGCAAGAATCACAGTTCTTGGGTCAGAAATTGCAGGCCTGACAGCTTCATTTATTCACTTTCTTAAAGAGTTGCAAAGCCATTAGATCTGTCTGAATGCTCATGCCTTCCAGAGGAAAAGTAATTTTCCATTTCCAGGATGAAAATGACACTGTAAGTGGTATGTTCTCTCACTTTGATGAAGAAATTAATTTCTGTACAGACTGCCCTGACTGGAAGGATAGGAAGGATAAGAAGAATGGAATAGCTACCTAACAAACACACCTGGTCAGGAGACACACAAAACCAGCAATATATTTTTCTGCTCTTTACGTTCCACTGCTCCTAGCATCACAAATCATGCTGAGGTGAATGGATAACAGAGCAGAAAGCAACAACGGATCAACTTCGTGAAATTTTCTTCAGGGAAAAAAAAAGCTTGTATCTAAGTGTTATTGATAGAGAACACAGAAGAAAAAAGAAAACAAACCAACACAAAACCAAACCACACGCTGTGGTGAATCACTCAGATTTTATTAAAATATTCAATCTAAAGAACAAGTGGAGTTTTAATTTTGAGACTGTTTCTTAGCTAAATTCACATTCTCCATAGAATATTCACGCTGAGGTGAGCTACAATCTCAGTTACATTTGAAAAAAAATAATTAAAACTAAAACTGTGAGTTAAGTATTCTTCCCCTGCTGCAACAAAACCTGGGGAGCGTATTGAATCGTGTATTATGTATTCTCAGCAGTAGGGAGATCAAAAATAGATACACACAATGCAAAGAGTCTAAGATCTTCCATGGACTCATCACTGTGCCAAGATAGAAAGGGCTTCTGGGTACTACAGCTCAAAAGAAAAGGTGAAAAACTGATCGTTCCATAGTGGCACAGCACCCTCTGACACTGGGATGAACAGACGCAGGAGAGCTGGTGTTAAGATTTTAATCAATGAATGCCTTTATTAAGGGCATTAATTATGACATCCTGAGCAAAATCAGACTAGCTCCAAGATAGCTGGGGCAGTCTCAGATAGATACTGTTCTTCCCTTTGTCCTTAACGCTGGTTGCTTAGTTCTGGGAAAGGGCTGGTCTGTTTAACCCAAACACAGTAAATATAAATAAACAAATAAAAATCAAGCAATAGGAAAACTGACACCTACCAATGTGTAGTTCAACTGTCTGGTTGCACAGTGTTTGGAACAGTTTCGAAGAGAAGGGGAAAGGAAGGGCATAGTATCTAAATTAAATATTTCCCTTCTCTATTCTGGGTTAATCCTTCTTTTAGAAGCCATAATGTGGCTGGTAGTAAAGCAAACCCTCATCTCCACAACAAAATGGTCCTATATCCTCCTCGACCCCAGGGAGAGAGCTGCTGGAAGCCAATCTGAGCATGAGAGAAGCAATTTACCCAAAGTACCTTATGCTTGAACTAATCTGAACAGCACAAAGACTGGAAGGCATCAGCTCAAAACTGACATAAATTAGAGCAATCCCAACTGAGCCTGAAGAGAGAGACGTGACAGTTTAATCTTCCACTGTCCCAAAATCCAGTGCTGTATTTCCAATCTTGCACTCTGGAGATGATGATCAGCACTAGGACATTTATTTAGTTAACAGAAAAGCCCCAAAGACAAAACGTATCTCAGGTTTCTCAGTAACCCTGCTCCACGTACAGCAGTGCCAGACTACTGTGTCACACACTGTCATGTATGAGGGACAAGGAACATTGTTCTAGGACATTTCATACATCTTAGAATCATAGAATAGTTTGGGTTGCAAAGGACCTTAAAGATCATCTAGTTCCAAACCTTCTGCCATGGGCAGTGATAGCTCCCACTAGACCGGGTTGCTCAAAACCCCATCCAATCTGGTCTTGACCACATCCAGTGATGGAGCATTCTCAGCTTCCCTAGCAGCCTGTTCCAGTGTCTCACCAGCCCTATACTGAAGAACTCCTTCCTAATTTCTAACATAACCTACGCTCTTCCAGTTCAAAGCCACTGCCCCTCACCCTATCACTACAAGCTCTTGTAAAAAGTTCCTCCCCAGGTTTCTTGCAGGGCACTCTGATACCTCAAGACATATCAGCAGCATTTATATGATTTACTTCAAACTAGAGCATTTAAAAATATAAAACCTTATATAGCTTACTTCCCAGTACCCATTTTGCAGTAACCATGTCTTCCTACACCTCTGCCACACCTGGCCAGAGCTGAACTTGTCTCCTTTAGGTTTGATACTGTCTAGCAGTCAGTTGCTGGTTTTCTTATATGGCAGGCATCACTCAAGGTGATCTTACTGAATGCTTTGTTCATTTATTTTGTTTGCATTTATAAGTCTTCAGGTTAAGTGAAAGGCTAAGTACAGATTCAAGCACACAAGTCCATATCTATTTAAATACATGTCAAAATTTTGAAATGCTATCACACCAAAATGCTTCCATCAAATCACTTATCCATATGAAAGGAAATAAAACGAGGCCTAGCTTGAGGTCAAATTTTACAGTCATTAAATGAGCACAGCTCCTACTGACAGCTGCATTTTCTCCCATTTTATTTCGTATCCATGGATGCTGATAAAATAATTATAGTTTTGACTGGTATTTTGCATATTAAAACTAAATTAAGAAAACCACTGTAGAAAGTGGTTAAAAACAACCCTCCACAACAATAACTTTTGACCCCTGGATCATAGGCCCAGAAAAGTATTATTTGCTACTTTTTAATGTCACTAAGAGACTTAATCCCATGGTACTGATTCTGCCCTGTTCCTGTGTTGGGTCTGCTAAATTATCCTTGGAGAGTGCAGAGGACCAGTACACATTCCAACTCCACTGGCACTTGGTATAAATTCCCCACCACTACCACTAAATTATGCATTTCAGTTACAGCATTGAGGAAACTACTGTGTGACAAGTTCAATACATACACCCTGCTGTCCTGTATCAACTGACTACACAATACTCCTGCCAATCTTATTTCACGTGGTGGAAGTCAATAAATGCTACCTGAAACGGTTTTGCATGCTCCTCTGTCTTTCTTTGATAAAGTATTACAGATAAGAACTCATCAAGTATTACAAATAAGAATTTACCACTCCCTCATGGTACTGGGTTACTGGACCCAGATTGGGTGGATCCAGTATGGTCCCCACTGAGTAGGGGAAACACAGCAACCAACCTTTATTCAAGAAGATACTGACTTTAGCAAAAAAAAAAAATGCAAGTCAGTAACTACCATTAGAAAATCTTTTATTTCCTGCCTATCTGCAATATACATTTCCAAGTCTTCTGATACTCTCCAATGATCAAATTTTCATCTGTTCAAAGAACAAAGCTTTCTCTCCATCTAATAAATTATACACCACTAAATGTTACTATTATCCAAGTGCCTTGTAACCAGTCTTTCTGTCCCAACAGAATAAGAAACCAGTCCTAGTTTTACAGATTGCTTAATTAAGATAACTTAGTCCTGTGTTGGAACAAAAAATTGCAGTCACTCTCCATTCTCTTTAAATGGAAAAGTATGACTGGATTTTATTTTTTTTTTAAATTCCCATTTTGATTATGGCTTGCACAAAATTTTTGATAGTCTACAAATAAATTGGCTCGTGACTATCTAAAATAAATTGCATTTTACTGGTCAACCATACTAAAATTTTACAACGTCCTATTTGAATGTCATATTTACACAGGCATAGGAATGTTATTTGAAAACAAAGGGCTACTTTTGACATGCAATTGAGAGAGACCTTTTTTTTTTTTTTAAAAGAGAGAGAACAGCAATGTGTCATGCCCTGAAGTAAGCTGCACTTAAGTTTTATAAAGAAAAACAAGGGCAGAAACTAAGAGAAATACAGAAATGTCATCTTGGCCCTTGTTCTCCCAGCAATTCTGTCATTTCTCATTTTTCTGGTATAAGAGTTTCTCAAACTGCCCAAAGGTTTGTGCAATCAACTTATTTGCTGCTACCCTGCTATCACCACCAAAACCGGGTGACAAGATACATAATGAGACAGTTTATCTAACTTGGTTACTTTTCCTTCAATTTCCTTACTCTAAAACAAAATGCACAGCTACACTTCAAACTTTCATCTTCTGAATTAATAGAATTTGTCAGGAAAACGGCCTCAAAAACTGAGGAAGAAAACAATGAAGGCGGCAAAATGAACAAAGGGACTGTCACTTCACCTCCAGCTTTCCAGGCTATCAGTACCCATCTTTTTCATCCTTACTTATGCTGACCCTTCATATCTACCTCCTACTTCAATTATTCCTGGCTTTCATTAAAGGAACTAGTGAGGTTCCCTTCCCACAAAGCTAGATTTCCACCATTTCCAACAAAAGCCTTCTCCAGAAAAAACACTCTTCCTAAATCTTTTGCACGCAAAGGTGGCTTGTTTTCATTCCATATAGAGACAGAAATTCTGTACAAGGCAGTACATAAAATGATCTTGAACAGTTTTATGTATTCTACAAATAAAGGACATTTTCCAGCCAGAAACTCTACACTTGTGCATTGAAAAGACTTAAACCTCCTGCATTCAGTATGAAGAATAACATTACAGTTTAGACAGCTACCACTTTTAAAGACACAAAGAATGAAGAAATGTTGAAAATATAATTTCAGTATATGGAAATACATAATTCTATACCAATCACT
The DNA here is from genome assembly GCA_027560015.1 of Chloroceryle amazona. NCBI lineage: Eukaryota > Metazoa > Chordata > Aves > Coraciiformes > Cerylidae > Chloroceryle > Chloroceryle amazona. The sequence goes on from JANHFX010008125.1 coordinate 51,763, forward strand.
AAATAATTCTTAACAATATTGTGTAGCAACTAAGCCAAAGAATAGGAAACTAGGAAGCAGCTAATTGCACAAACAAAAGAGCCTCTGAACCTGGGGGGGCAGAAGAAATGAGAAGAATTCTTGCAAAAAATTCTTCACAAGAGATTTTCAAATCATAACTCATGGCAAGACTCTTAATAAAACCACTAATGTGTTCTGGTTTTAATAAGGATGCAGATTCCAAGCTGAACACCTTAATCGAGGTTAATTCTTTGGTCCAGTCTGAATCTTCTGTTCCAGTTATGTCATCAACTATGATGAGCAAACTGCCCTGCAGAGTGAAATACTTACAAGCATACATCTGAGGAGACAACTTCTCTACCACATCCTACTTATGTGCTTTCATGAATGAAGAATAAAGCTGTAAAATATCAAGTGCCAGGGACAGAGCAGCACAGAAGTACGAACTCGGACAATCCAGAGTTTCCCATGGTGCTGACAAAGATGAGAACTTTCAGCTTTGGTTTTCAGGATTAAGGTAATTTTAAAATCTACAGATAGGAATCTTAACCTAAATTCGTTCCAATTTAATCTAAATTCTGGCAGACACATACAAAGGAGGATTTTATGCCTTATCCCTTAAGCAAAGGGTGATTAAGAAGCACCAAAATTCCAAAGGTGCTATGAGAGATATCTTAGCTATCTCATCTGGAAAAATGACTGGAAGCTATTTCTTATGACACCAAATTAAATATTAATGCTCCTTAATATTACTCTTAACATTAAAAATCCTCACATTTTAAATATTAAATCCACAACTAAAAGTTGGATTGGAAAATTACTTGCGGAAAAAGGTGTTAGATAACTGTGTCCTGTAATAACATCGAGCTGAATCTAGATGCTATTACCAAGAATCACTGTCCCAATGAGCTAGAAGAGATACTCTACAAGTCAAAACATTGCCAAAATTATGTCAGAGAGGCACAGGGTAGCAGTAGAACCAGACACAACAGGAAAACTTGTTATAAACTGTTAATTTAGTGTAAGCACAGCAGCAGAAGCTTCTTATGAGAATGCGGATTTCTTCCTTTTGGTTTCACAGGCACCTCTGGCATGCCTATGATCTCTCCCTTGCTGCCCTTCTGGCACTGAGCTTTAGATATGTTCATTTATACTCACTCAGTTCTAGCTTTTTCCCCACCTAGAGTAAAACAGTCTTTCTTCTGCCTGGGCCAGTATGAATGCTGGTAATTTATGAAATAATGCTGCTATTTGCAAATACCACATCACGCATTCTGTAACAGTTTAGGAAACCAAATACAAGTAAAAATGTCATTTCAAACTGAAGGCTGAAAGCATTGCGTGGATTCCTTCTGAATTTTGAGGTTAATGGTGATTTGAAAGTTTTAGATTGGGCAGCTCTAGTTACAGTCCAGCCTCGAGCTCACACAAGCACTCATCTTGACCTGAACAATTGAGAGCTTCCCTGGACAATCCCATACACTTCTTATGTGCTAATGACCATGTTCAGCTGGTGATGCTGTAGCCTCAATGGTGCAATAACAGACAAGAGAAGGCTTGCAGGCCAAGGCCTTGGCATCTACAGCACCACAAGGTGCATAACCTAATGCAAATAGCATTGGCTTGGATGAGCTACTGCTCAAACACCCTCAGAGATGAGTGATGATTGGCCAGACCAAAATACTGTTTTTAATAATTTATCTATTCACTTCTTTGACTATTTTGAAAACGTTCAAGTCCTGGAGCTGGAATCAGACCTACTGATCCTATACTCTGTATACAGAGCTTCAAGATCTCACCTGCCTGTGGTCCCTTTCCTGCCCTTAAAAACCACATGAGCAGCAAATTTCCCAATTGATTCTCTCATCCGCTCACTTTTAATCTCTGACCTAGCTTAATTTGAATAGTATATTACCGGAGAGGGATGTTTGGCTTGATACTATTTCTCCAAGCAGATAGAGTTTGATTTGATTAGGTTATGACATGCAGACTGGTAAGGACAGTGGCGTCAGATATTTAACGGGCCGCTCTGAATCCCCAAACCAAATCCCTGGAAAAACGGTGCAATAAAGATCATAGTAATGCTGTCCAAGTTAACTTGTCTGCCAAGATTAAAGCTCTTATTCCCAGTGGAGATTTGAGAAGACTAGATACTACAGAATTAGTAGAAATAAAAAAGTTACATTCTCACTAATTTTGTAAAACCTCCACCTTTGGGAGCAGAAGCCTCTCACCACAGTAACCGAGGGGAAACGGGGAAAGACATTCTCAGATTTTTGCGTTGCAGACTACAAAGAACAACTCCCCACATTTCCTCCCTTCAAAAAATGATTGGTCTCTGCCTTCTCAATTCTGGTTGCCCAGTACTGAAGAGCCATTCATTCCAAATCACATGGAATACAAACCAGGGCTCCTTCAAGCTTCAAAACTGCTGCCTTCACCGTTGTCTAAATCCAGCCCCTACCCCAACACAGTGCTGCAACTTACATAACGCTTCTCCAACAACACCACCTCCTCGTGTGATCTGGGATTTGTCCTCCGGTATGTTAATGTGACTTAACTTTGGGATTCTCAAATGTCTACCTGCCTTTGTCACTTGTAAATTTATGTATACCTCTTCAACGGACTAACACTTCATTTTCATACTGCTGCAGACTGTCTGTTGGCTTGCTTACTATTCATTTGCTCCTAGTCCTGTTTAAAATGATTTTAAAAAAGCCTCCACTGGCTGCTGTAACAAGATGAAGAACTTAATACAAAAGAGTTTTGCATTGAGTTGTTGAGGTGTTCTGGGGTTTTTTTCCTTAATTTTTAAATAACTCAGCATATTTTATAGGAGTCAGTATCTCATTAAAAGTACCATTATTCATAAATGAGATAAAATATATTTTTCTGCAAAAAAAAGCCTTATCAGACACATTGGTAGAAGAAAAACAAACTTTAATTTCTTTCATATTGTCAAGACCAAACTGAGAATTAGTTTTACACCTGTAGAGTGCACAGTAAATATTAATAGAAAGGTCATCTGTATTTAGCTTCTAATAAACAGAAAAAAAACCAATTCCTGCTACACATCTCAGCTTTCTTCTTATTTAGAAGGGGAAAAAAAATAATGAAAAAAAGTATCAGGTAGTTAGGATTTAAAAAAAAAATGCACATCATGTTGTTTGTAAATTTTTTAATTAATGCCAAAGAAAGTTTAGAAAGTTCCCTTTCTAAAATGTTGCTCTTCCAGGCAAAGTGCTAGTGTCCGTAGAAAGACCAATGGTTTTCCAACATATTTCATTGATAAATGAGTTAACTAAATTAGATTTTTTTTTTTAATTTATTTTTGGTTTTAATTAAGTTGGTCCCTTGCCTGGAGCAGCCAGAGTTGTTTACCCACAATGGTTGTGAAATTCCCTGTGTTTGATGGTTTAATTATCTCCTCCTTGCCTGGTAATTCTTTTAAGACATTTTTTTTTTGTGTCTGCATGGCTTAGCAAGCAAAAAGAATTATCTATCTTTCTCTGTTCAATCTTATGAACTTGCACTTTACTTTGTGTCCCCTCCTTCACACAGAATGATTTCTAAGTTGATGGACGAAGGCAGCTTTTATTTTGAACATAGTATAAATTCTTGTATTTATTTTGTAACCAGAGCCACTGCAGCCCATGACCTACACAGACACCTGCTACCTACAGATCTTACAAGATCTGAATTTTGTTTACCTGTTTGGTTGCTTCATCTGTCAGATGCAGAGAACTCTACTGAGAGGAGCGTGGCAAGTTACGTGCATCTCCCACCTCAACACTACACCCTGGCTTACACTGTCTGATTCTGTTAGTAGTCTGCGTATGATAAGAACTAGGTCTGAAAGCTGTGAATATCCTTCACTGGGCTAGAATGGGAAGAACACTGTTTGGACAGAAATGGAACAAGACGAAAGATAACCATGTAGGAAGAAAGAGCAAAACCCAGTATTGCTGACATCACAAGTTTTCTTCACCAACAATCCAGCATACTGAGCACTTCTCATTAGGTTCCAAAAAAAAGCTATATGCACCTTTCGTTAAACAAAACAAAACACACAACCCAACACCAAAACCAAACCAAAAAAGAAAGAAAAAACAAAACAGCACACCAACCTGACTGCGGTTCAAGGTCTGTTTTACCAGTAGTTAAAACCTGTTACATGTTCATTAAGAATTTAAACAGACTAAACTTGCTATTACAAAAAAATTAGAACGCAGTCAAATATTTTTATCTCCCAAATAAGGCTGGAAGGGACCTGTAAAGATCATCTAGTTCCAAATCCCCTGCCACAGGCAGGAACACCTTCCCTGGATCAAGCTGCTCAAAGTCCTGTCCAACCTGCCCTCAACTGAAAACCTTCCAGGGATGGGGCATCCACAACTTCTCTGGGCACCTGTTCCAGTGCCTCACCACCCTCATTGTAAATATTTTCTTCTTTATGTCCAATCTAACTCTACCCTCCTCGAGTTTAAAACCATTACACCTTGACCAGTCACAATAGGTCCTGCTCTCCAAAAATGGCTTTCTCCATTTTTGCTACAAGGCCCCTACTCATATGCATTCAAAGGCTGCAGTAAGTTTTCCCTGGAGCCTTCTCCAGGCTGAACAACCCCAACTCTCAGCATTTCTTCACAACGGACATGTTCCAGCCCTTTGATAGTTTTTGTAGCCTCCTCTGGACCCACTCCAACAGTTCCATGTCTTTCCTGAGCTGAGGACTCCAGAGACTGAGGCAGTACTCCAGGTGAAGTCTCCCCAGAGCAGAGCGTGAGGATTACCTCCCTTAACCTGCTGGCCAGAATACAACCAGCAGGGCTGCCACTGCACATTCCCAGCTCATTTCTAATTTTTCATCCACCAGCATCCCCAAGTCCTTCTCAGCAGGGCCTTTCTCAACCAGTTCACCCAGCCTGTATAGGTACTGGGGACAGCCTGACTGAAGCGAAGGACCTGGCACTTAGCCTGGTTGAACCTTGTGAGGTTCACATTGGCCCACTTTTCTCAAACCTGACAAGGTCCCTGTGAACAGTAAAAGCTTACCACGGGGTGTCTGGTAACACTGGTTTTCACGGTGACACTGTTTTTCCTGCAGATTCTCACTGCCATTCTAACAGAGGCACATCTTACGTTGCCTGTTCAAGCTATCAGGAGATTTGACCACAACGTCAGTGTTTCCAAGATGGGATCTATACTACCTTTCAAAATACCAGCACTTCTCTGTCCGACTATCCTGTCCCTTCTGTGCATTTCCAGAAACAACTGGATTTAAAATAATTTTAAATTAACCTAAGATTGATTTTTTTTTTTTTTAGAAGCCAAAACCAAAATCCAAGATCTTCGAGTGCTTCATAAGCTTCAGAAACACAGCACTGCAAATGGGGTCAGAATCTGCTCCCATCACTTAGGGGAGGTGAGAGATATGTGACATTGCTGACTATACAACAAAGGCTCTTTTGAATTATTTACTACAGCAGAACTAACAAATCACCTGGATGTAAAGCTGCAACACTGCTCCAAATACAGAAATGAAAAAAACAGGGTCATAACTGACAAGCTGGTACTGTCTTTTAAAATGGCTTTAAAAAATATCTTCTGCTATGCTTTCAGTATTCTTGCACTTCGTAAATCAATTTTCTTCAAAATATTTCTACCTTAACCTTCAAACTATAGTGGGAGACACCGCTCTTTCAGAACACAAAATTAGATTCTCAAAGCTGATGTTTTTCAAAACATAGGAAGTATCTTGACAAGAACACAAATTCCCAGAGACGTAGCCTAGATCTTCATCGGTATTTTATTCAAAAGGGGTAAAAGGTGTCTATGTCATGGGGTGGGTTATTCCCATCCCCAACTGGAACAGTTCATAGGGACAAAGCTATTCGTTATTTTTGTATTTAAAAAAGAGGCAGACAAAAATGTCAGATAAAATTCCACTTTACCTGTACTACGCTGTTTTGATGAGCTAGATCACAAAGGGGGGGGAAGAAAAAAAAAATAAATAAAATCACTGCTTCAGGCAAAATTCCCAAGCCTGTCATTCTTCTGTAACACACCAAAACTGACTGTTAAGGTAATTGCAGCACACTGAAAATGAGCAACCATAATTTTTCTTTTGAAAGAGAGTTCAGGTTTTCTGCATTCTCTTGTTAATAAAACTCTTAATAAATATTCATAGATAACTGTAGGACACCTCATTAACAAGCTGTTCAACAAGTTGAGCAAGTGCTGAATTAGGTATTTTAAATAATTATTGTAAATGTATCTTCTCATAGTACCAGGAAAGCAATTGTTGTGTATGTTTTTAGTGGAACATTAGATTTATTTAAATATGATAGTAAACAAATGCTACCACCTGGAAGAAGACGGCAAGGTTTGGCTGTACTAGAAAAATAAGAGGAGGACTCTAGAAGGATGAGTTTCCCTTTGTCCCAAATGCTCTGGTAAGAAGTGAGCTGTTCCCAGGAGCTCCAGAGGCTCTGCTTGTTCTGCTTATTTTGGGACTCATCACCTTGTTTCCAAGATCAGGATCAGTAATTTCTCCAACTTGCAGCCATAACAAGTAACAGACTAGAAAACTACAGCTGAAACTGGCAACTGAACCACCTGTGGTAACAGAAACAGAGCAACTGTCTCCTATAGATGTACAAAAAAAAAAAAAAAAAAAAAAGAGTAAAATCACAATATTTTACCCTCCTTGTAACATCATACTACCAAGAACTGTAAGCTTAAAGAGTTACTTCGGTAGTCTAATGCACCTTTGATCACACAGCATGCCATGAGCATGATACGCTCAGGAGCACCCCAGTGACTTAGCCATAAGACCCATTCTCAGGAGTAAAGATTTAGAGAACAAGTCTGTAAAGCTCAAACAGCCACCAAGTGCTAGCCCGGGGAGGGGGGAAGTATCAGCAAAGTGAGGGACTGACCTCCAGGTTGAGGGGAGCAGAAAATATAAGAACAAGAAAATAGGACTGCTCACATCACACCTGAACAGATCAAGCCTCCTCAGCCTTTATGAACCCAAGCTGGACAAAGGGATTTCAGTTTCCCCACGATCATGCTTGAAGGTGAGAGCTTTGGACAGTTTATTTCTGGAGTACTTTTTATAAAGGTCTAAAATAAACTGCCATTTGATCTTGCTCCAGGGTCAGTATTCCTTTCGCCCTGCGAGTCAGTTGGTGACTTCTCACAGTATGCTTTTGTCAGGGATCTGCTCTGTCAGGTTCCCACACATCTTTAGATCAGTCTTCAGCTGCAAGCTGTAGGACAACTCCTATTCACATGAATAGGGGCACTTGCAATCTTTTTTTTATAATGAACTGATGTTTGACATGCTTTTCCTTTTGTACAAGGTGACTGCAGTTTGCTATCGAATTACTAATGATAATCAAAACAAACAAACAAATTATCTGTGAAGACCAAACCAAAAAGGATTTCAAGCAACAACTAAGACTCTGTGCTGCCAAGGAGAATTTACAAAGTTCCCTTTGCAGCAATCTATGAATGATAGAGTTAGAGCTGACTTTCAAAAGATGACATAAACATAGAGGGACACTACTTTCCATGTGCCTCAAAGACTCATATACACACATGCAGTATGTCTCCAAGCAAATATTTATTAGAACACCTGCATTTTCTGGTAATCAATCTTTACCATTACCTTCAAAATGTGGATATTTCAGGTATCCATGGTACTTGATATTTTCTTCTTAAGCATTATAGCCATAGCAGAAAAAGCAAGGAAAGGAAAGAGTCATTTCCTCCCTAAACACTCATACTGCTTTAGAGTACTTCTCTATCTTCTACTTAAGAAGTCATGCTCAGAAGTTGGGATTTTGTACAGTATTCTTTCATCAAGCATAGTCAGCATATCATGATATATCTTCAGCATGTACAGTCTTCCTAATTTATCACCAGATTGATTCATGATCAATTTTAGTGCTAAGTAGTACATATCTTTATGTATATATTCTGACAGCCTGACTACACGTAATAATCCCAACATGGATAGCTTTGCTTTTTCCAGTACGCAGTTCCAAAGAAGCTATTGTGACCAGGCTTCTCATATTTGTCAGAGAAAGAAAATCCAATTTCTAAAGACGTAAAGCTTTCATGGTGTTGCATCAAACTGCTTTCTAATTTTACTTGCAAATACGTAACAAAGCAGTTCAACAACTATGCACACAACCTTTATAGTCTGGGTCCTCTAATCCCTCTTGCTTTTTATGCTTTAGTAGGGAAATCTATCTCTAGGCTATCACATCTTGATGGTACAGGAACTGACTTAAAGATTCCTTGTAAATGCTGTTTTCTCCACCTTGATCATAATTTTTGTATAATCGGACACTGCTACGGGAAAACTTTGAAAGCACTTTGAGGTATACTCACAAACAACTCTCCTAACTCTCATTCTCACTGAAGCCCCCTCACAATGCTTGAAAAACTTTAAGATGCATTTGGGCTTTTTGAGGCTTATACATCATACTGTTTTAAAAAGACTGACATTACAGAAACTGGTTTAATATATATACACATATATCACTTCCCACACGTGGACACCTCCTATAAAGACAATAAACTGTAACAGTACATGCAATTTGATGTCAGGAATTGGCCCTGGAGATTATATACAATTTAATTTATTTTGTCTTAATAAAACCAACATATACAGATTGTCCTATATAAATTATAAATGGCCATAAGACAGCTATAAAAATACTAAAATGAAGTCTCATCCATCGTTGGTTTATCAGTTGATACATATTTTAAAACAGTAGGAGAAAAGCTATCTCAAATAACATTGTCATAAATACATGTGGTTTTCCTAACCAATAAATAACTACAAACACAAGCCAGCTAACCAAGATGAATTTACAGTATGTCAGCTATCTTACAGCAACTGCCCAAAGATACGCTCTTACTCAAGGTAAATTCAAGAATTTAGATCATGAAAAATAAGTGACCTCATATTTAACAGGAGTACCCACAGTAAAAATACGCTTAGCTATGAAATGAGCCCTAAGTGTGGCAGTTTCTGGTGGGTTTGTTAAGAATTCCAACTGTCTGAAGACTTCCTCATATTTTACACTGCCATCTAGTGTAGGCTATATTCGTACGTTCCAAGCTTCCAACTATCAGCACCTGAGGTCTGCAAACCCCAAAAACCTTCCATAAAAAGAGAAGGCACCACTTTTGTTTACATTACTCCAAAACTATCAATTCCTAGAAGGAAAAAGCTACACTAGCCAGCTGAAACAGAATACTAAAACCTCAAGCTGTCTGAAAGCAACAGCAGGAACGCTGAAAAAAAAATCCTAGGTAAAACAATGAAGACTGATATACAAATAACTTTTCATCGGTGGTTAAGCAATCATCAGATATGATTCTTTTGGAAAAATGTTTAGATTCACCAAGTGAAAACTTCATGAATGCAGGTTAACCATCTGTGCTTGTACAGAAACTACAGACAAAACTAATCAGTCTTTCTCAACAGCAGATCTAAACTGAGAATGCTTATTTCAAGGTTGAGTTTGGTGGGGGTATTTTAACAGTTGTTTCTTCATCACTGACACCCTCTATCTGTACTGCAAGGTTTGACTACTGCCTGATGAGCCTGATCACACAGCTCCTGTGGAAAGAGCTGCTCTGCAGGGAGTCTGCTTTACAACTGTCTTCCCCCACAGAGGCAACGTTGCCATCTTTACTGTTTCCAGCCATGTGGCCATTCGACAACAGCCACACAAATTGTGTATCACGACAGACAGAGCGTAGCTCTACAGCTGCCTCTTGGATGGGGAATGCCCAACCCACACGCTTACTTGGCTAAAGCAAAAAGGTACTTTTCAGACAGGCTCCAACCATTACAATTATTAATTTGAAAAACTAAAGATCTTCTTATCAATTGGATGTGTATTTTTAAAACTATAAAAATAGCACACTGACGCTATTCTGAATGTCAAGTGCAGCATCTCCTACTCCCTCTACCAAATTCTGTTCTCATCTACAGCATAAACCGGAATAACCCATTAAAGAGATTTATTCCAATATTATGTCACTATGGCAGAGAAAGTAATTGCATCCTATAAAACTCAGTTTGACTGATACCTGATTTTTTTAGGCCTCTACGCACAGAAAAAGCAAACACAATCCAGGCAGAGAAGCAATGTTACTGCTCTGATAGAAACACTGTACAAAAACAAGGAGCTGATGCACTCTGCTTAATGCTCCATTTGCACAGCAGTAAATACACAAGATACCAAGTCACATTTAGTGCCTAGGATTTTCTAATCACTTTCATGTTTGAGTCTTTTTTAACAGAAATACACACCCCAGGTTCAGTGCATCTTACTAGCATTGCTATAATATTCTCAGTTCATAGTTTAGAAATAAACAAACCATCCAAAACCTGATGGTACACGAAAAACTGTCAAAATACAATAAAAGCTTATTTCCCACAAGACTTCCTCCTCCTTAATTGTCCATTACGTATCCACCTCTTAAAATTACAATAAAAACAGAGCCTTTTTAGTGCCTCATCCTAAGAATTTCGGTCTATTTGCCAAATTAATGTTTTTTGCAGCAAGCAAGAAACTCTTACTGACAAACATGCAGCTAACAGAGTTAAAGAAATTGATACAAATCCAAGTGGTTTAGTTATGTACACACGGTTTAAGAGAAAACACTCCCCAGACTGTCCAAACTGACTTTGCTACTGTACTCCTCAAGTTTTCACTGAAGTCACAGCATAGAGTGAAACTTCATAGAAACAGGATATACAACAAAATTAAAAACATCCGCCAAAAAAAAATTCCCCACAGATGGATATGATTTTTAATGCCACGCACATAGCTCATAGTAACAGAGAGCAAACTCAGCCTGACAGAGAAACAAACTTGATAAACAGCATCACATTTAACAACTTTGACACCGTACTATTTCAAGTAAGCACCTTCTAGCTTCTGTTGTCTTCCACAGTTTCATTAATTAGAGCCACCTTCAACAGGAAAAACAATCTAAAGGAACCTGTGGGGCAAATTGCCTGGCAAACAGGAAGCAGAGGCTTAGTTTGTCAGGCTGAGGCAAAAGCCTATTAGCATCCTAATCTGTGGAAAGCAATATTAAACCTCCTGTGCAGCTACAGAGTTGAAACTACTGCAAACAGAACAACTGTCCTGCCCAGTCTCTTCTGGATTCAGAAAGGTGGTAAATTCGACAGAATTTGGATCTAAAACACCTTAGAAGCAGAAATAGTCCTACATTTTTTTAATAGTCCCACTAAAGATACTGACATCAAAAAGTTTAAAACCAATGCAGAAAAATGTAGAGAAACTTTGCCACCAAAAACCTGAAAAATCTAGAGAGTAAGCAAATATCTAATTTCTTCTATTTGCTCCCTCTTAAAAGACAAATTAATAAGCGTACCACGCACAGAATAACATGCCCCCTTCACTTTCCAGTATGTTATCTCAGTATACCTTGCCAAAAAGGTACACAAGACTTGTAAGACAAGCAACGTATCCCATCTCCCAACAGGTTTTCTCTAACAGCTCAACTATCCAAAACAGCAGAGCCTGATAAGCTAACTGACCAGATCCCTATCTGGCAGAGTTAAGAAAGAATTAGGCAATCCTTTTTTAAAATAATAAATTCTTAAGAGCTGCAAGGGCAAAATCAACTGTGACTGGTCCTAAAGAACAAGACGAGGAATCTGAGACGAAACTGTAATAAGACTGCCAAGTTTGTATGGGAAATACCCAAGTGTGGGGAGGGCTCCTAAACCCAGTTAAGTCGCAGGCAAGGCTGAAGGGCTTGGTGAGGCCAGAACTGCCACCTCTCCACAGATAACATTTCAGCCTTCCCTCTACTCCACATTCTGACATGTGAAGTTAAATTTCCAAGTTATTTTTAAAAACCAAGGAAAAATATTTCATAGAGTTCAATTTATATCAGTCCAGATTTCTTCAGGAAAAGGAAGTGTGATAAATAACATTTGCCATTCATCAACGGTAACAATAAAATATTCATGTAATGCAAGAGATTCCATAAGCCAAATGAAACTAACCCTTCCTAAAAATTTCCATCACTCAAAGTATTTGGCATACAGGAAAAGTTAAAAAAATATAAATTAGGCAGAGAAACATAGCTAACTGCCCAAGTATTTAAGAAGGCTAGTTTGAGTTATCATCAATTTTGACTAAACATTAATGTTGGGAGTAACTGCCTTTCAGTTTTTCTCTCTCAGCAAATTACTTTCTCCTGTAAATGTTACATCAATCCAAAAAGTATTGAGCTCATGTTTCTCTGCAGAAGTCATATGCTAAAAATATATAGCTGTAACAAGCTAAATAATTCAGCAGATGTATCAATCCCACTATTTTTCCTCAAAATCCATTGTGAATTTAGGCCTAGGCATGTTGGAACAATTACTTCACCTATAGATTATCTCACAGCTTCCATTCGTTACTGTCAACTAGCAGTGCTGTTCTCCACAGGATGACTTTGATGCTCCAGGCAGATCTTCTACTCCTGGTTTTGGTTTTCTGAAGGTTTTTCTGTTTTTTACTGGGTTTTTTCTCACTTTTTTTTTGGCTTCTTGCAGTACAGTAGACCTCCCAGTACTAAATACAGCATCAATCATGCATTTTAATTCACAAAATCTACACCAAATGTTGTGAAATCTTCAGGTCACAGCAGAAGGATGAGGAGATGGTCATTGAGGAGGAACTGTAAGAGGCACCTGGATACACCTGCTCAAACTGATAGACCTTAGCCTGAGGAAAACAGAATTCTTTGATGACAAAGAACTAAAGCAGCCTCACAGATAAATCTCTCCAGAAAAACACCAAAGCACACACACACACAAAAAACCCCAGCAATGCAAAAGAGAGATCAACAGCACTTGCAAGGTTTGAGGAACACACGGACAACTGGAATTTGAAGCTTTAGGTAGTCTCAGAAAGCCAGTAAAAGAAAAGCTTTAAAGAAAGATTTAATCTTGAGCACTGTAGAAACTCTGTCAGAAAGCAGAGAAAAAAAAAGCAGAAATAGGACTCTTACATAGTAACACTGCCACATGCTCCCACTAATGTCACCGGGGCTGCAAATAATCTCACAGGACTCATTTCTGCTCCTATTAATCTTGTGATTTGTATCTTCATTCTACTGGAACCATCAGAATAAGTAAACAGCATTTGGTCCTGCATGGATAGTTACAATAATGAGGACTTACATTCACAAACCCCATCTAATATAAAGGTTCACAGGACGCAAAAACCTAAGATACCGCTGGGCTTTAAAGCTAGTTCTAATGTAATCAGGTAAAAAACAAATAAAAATAATTTAAAAAAAAATCAAATGGCTGGAACACAACCTTTTCAAAGACTGCTGTCAGACTTTTAAATACTTACCCAAACACAAGAAGTTGAGTTAGTAACCAATTATTTACACAAACCCTTGCTTTGATACAGATGGAGAAAAAGACATTTCCCCCCATCATTCTTGCTTTGCAGACATGCTCTAAGTATAGATAGAGGGTGCCTGTAAACCAGTGAAGACTGAAAATCAGTCTTGTTTTGGAGATTAAAAGCTAGATTTAAATGGCATTTAAACGGCCTGATTTTAGTACATCTATTTTAACACATCATTAATGGGTAAATAAACAAGTTAATTTCTGCTGGCGAGAAAGAGAGAAATAGAAACATAATTATGCATCAGATGAAAACATAGGTTGACGAGAACGTCACCCTATTATTTTTATAAGGTTGACGAGAACTTCACCCTATTATTTTTATAAGGCACCGAGTCAGATTTTGGAGACCCACGAGACAAGCACACAGCACAAACCTTAATTTCCATGCTTCAACATCTGTACATCATTTAGGGGAAAGAAAATAGAGCTCCACCTGATCACAGTTCAGAAATCAAGTATCATCCCCCAGTCCCCTTTTCTGGCTGATACAATTTCGAGTTACAACTCTGCTCAACTTACCTGTATCTAACACCTTGTGGTTTTCATCGCATTTCAGCTGACGCTGTTATTTGCAAGATGGGGATGGGTGCCCTATAGCTTAATTACTCTAACCAAATTAACCCTTTAACGGCACCTCCGGAGCCCGCTACCCGCCTCATCAGCCCAGTACCCCCAACTTTAAACCATGACAGACAACCATCGTAAATACCGTGTTCTAGCCCCCCCTCAAGGCCTCTCCAGAGAGGCCACGGCTACGGCTGCAGCTGCACGGGGGGCGGACGAGCACCGCGACTGCCCGGCGGACAACGCCGCCGACGGCGGAGGAAAAGTAGGAGAAATACCAGCGGGTCGGAAGTTGCCCCGGCAGCCCCAGTCCCTCCACACTCCGCCGCGATCCCCGGGCAGCGGCGCCGAGCCGGGCGGGGGTCCCTGGAGCGGCCGGGCCGCCTCCCTTCCCTCAGCCCCGGCCCTGACCGGGAGCGGCGCCCGCCCCGAAGACGGGAGAGCGGCCGCCGCTCTCAGCGCGCTCCCGGCCGGATCGCCGCGCTCCGGAGCCACTGGCCGGGCTGCCGCGGCCCCCGACGAGAGCTCCTTCACCTCCTGCCGGGGCTGCGCACGCCTCACAGGCTGTAACCTTAAGAAACTTGATAAGGGAATAAAAGGGAGGGACTTCGGAGAAACCGATTCCCGGCTCTTAATCTGTCCTATCGCGCCGGAATCAGCGAAGAAACAAGGCAACAAACCCCCCGCCAGCAGAAGACGACGCGGGGCCCCACCCGCCCCGAGCGGCGATTACCTGGCTGGCGGCTGGGAGCCCGCCCGGCGGGGCGACCGGTGCGGCACTTTCCTCGCGTGCGTGCGTCGCTCGGTGGCTGGCGAGCCTGCTATTTATAGTCCGGAGCCTCCAGCGGCGCGACGGCGAGAGGAAAGGAAGGGCTGATAAAGATGCTTGGTAGGCACCTGGCGGCCAGCCAAAGTCAAACCACCACACCAGTCCATTCCAATTGGTCCAGAACTGGCCCCTTGTTTGATTCCCAAAG
>JANHFX010008127.1:0-29998 GCA_027560015.1 Chloroceryle amazona
AGAAAGTTATGGCTTTCTTACTGACAATTACAGCATTAGACTATCTCAGCCTTCTTTGACCTACAGGAAAAGCCTAAAAAAGTCTTGGTTTCCTCTAGCTCCAGTTTGTTAACAGTATTCCTCTGCAAGGGGAACGGGGGCCGGGTTTCCTTCTTCTGCAGAGCGGGACTTTGTTTTGTCCATCCCTCCTCCCTCCCCATCCCTAGCCACGACTGGTGCCTCCTAGGAGTTTCCTCTGCTCCTCGGATGTTGGGCCAGAAGCGGATTGTTCCTACCTGGGATGATGCAGGGGTTTAGGGTGTTAGGAGTCCATTCTGAAAATGAGAACATCAGAAAACATCTGCCAGCAGTTAATCCGGTGATGGGGAAAGACTTGGGGCACAGCCTGGGCCATTAGTGGGGCAGGCAGGATAAATGACGGCTATTTCCAGAAATAAGGTGTGATGGTAGGAAAAGAGTGGTATCAATTTTGCATGTCTATTTTTTCTTAAAAGATGCGGTGGGATTGTGGCAGCTTCACAGCAGACAGATGTGTCACATAGTGCATGTGTGTCAACTAAGATAAAAAAGAAAGAAAAAGTATCCAGATTAGAAAGGAGGTGTAAGAATGATCTTGTTGTCGAGGAGTGGTGGACACCTACCTGTGCTGTGCTAGGTGCTATGCACAGCACATACCTGGGCTGGGTATGCTAGTCCTTTGCTGGACTGTGGGATGCTAGGATGTGGACTGCCCCCATTTCTTTGCCAGGGGTCAGACCCTAAAAAGGGATGAATTCTGCTGGTCTCCTCAGTTCTCTTGACTTCTGTTGTGAGAGCTGGTGGGCCCAGAATTCAGACTGTGCAGCATCTTCTAGAGCATCCTTCTAGGCATTCTCGGGGTGAGAGCCAGGATGCACAGCAAATGTGAACACAGACCTAAGAAAAGATGCAATTGCAGAAAGGGAGATTGACTCGACACTATGCAAAGCCAAAGGTAAACTAAGTACTAGTATTTGGGTCAGATGAGCATCTGAGGTTTTGGGAGCAGGTGGGAATTTGTTTTCAGGTTAGCAGCATGGACAAAATATTGAGGGGTTTCCTGTCTCTGACAGTCTGATGCCTCTTTTCATGATCTCATTGTTTCTGATTCTGTTTTTCAGAAAAAGTCTGTGATTCAAGAAAGCCACCATGAAAGGTGAGGAAGTTCGGCAGAGGAGAAAAGAGGGCAGGGCTAGGAATGGCGAACGATCCAGGCACAAAGCAAAGATCAAGGGTAAACACAGAGAGAGCCGACTTGGCAGCCAGGAGGCAGAAGATGTCTCTCTGCACGCAGAGCAGAAGCTGTTGGCTGAGGAAAAAGTGGCCATGGCAAAGTCACAGGAAGAGTCAGCCATCGCCATTTGCCTTCAAGTGCTCCTGCCATACCTCCTGGCTGGGCTTGGCATGGTCTTGGCAGGCATGGTTTTGGATTACGTTCAGGTAAGGGAAAGAAATTGATCTGATGTACCTGCTGTGGGATAGATGGGGGACTTACCTTCAGAGGCAGGGATTTGCTCTGGGAATGGCAAAGCAAAGGAGGATTTTCAGCAGTTTCACGTGCCAATGCGTCCTTCAAAGTCAGCTATTATGCGCTTTTGTGTAGCTCTCAGGAGACAGTGCATAATATTTTTCTGACCCTTTTCTCTGGAGATAAAAGACAATATGGTATTAGAGAGCACACAAAGGATCTGAGGCATCTACATAGGAAGATGAAGTCTTGTGTAAAGATCTTACCTTAGTGCTCTGAAGAGGATGGCTGAGCTTCAGCTCCAAGGGCTGTGGTGGTATAGTGCTTTCCTGCAGCAGATACAGCTGTATCACTCCTGGATGTAGCTCTGGAAAGCCCTGCATCCTCTACTTTGTTGCTCAAGGAACCTTGCTGCACTGTTAACGCTTCATACGACCAGCTCAGCCAAGCACACTGAATTCTTCTCTAAGGCCTTCCAGCATATGGCTCAGATCCTTGCTTCCAGTCCCGATTTCTGATTCTGTGAGAGTCAGGACTAGACCTTTTCTCCTATGGTGCAGCAATACATAGCTTTAAGAGAGTGGTGAGCACCTAATTTTTAACAGTTTAAAGGTGCAGTTGATTTCTAGTTTTTATGCTATGCCTCTGTGCTCGAGGTGACTCTCACTGCTGTGTGCCTTTTTGTTAACCCCTGTTGTTTGACTAGCTGGGTCAGACTGCCCTGACCTGTCTGATACAGTAACACTGAAACTACTGTGCTTGCACTGACAACTTTCACAAATCTGGAGCTGTGTTCATTTGCTATTTATTAGGCTGATCTCCCTAAGCTAGAAGAGCTGTAAAGGCTTAAGAGTGACACAGTATCCTTAATTGACCTTAGCATGTACTCAATACCTAACAGAATAGTCAGACAAAAAAACACCATCTCACAATCAGAACCCAGTGGCAAACTACTTTTTGTCTCCTTAGACATCATTCTGAGAGACTTGACCTTTTGGCAGCCACTTTCATTTTTATTTTTCAGACTGCTCAGACCTGCCCATTCATGTGGATCGCTGACAAATGCATGTTGTCGCCTATTGTGAGATATTAAAGCATGAAATGGGTTATAGATGGGTTTATGATGTTGGAGAATATTTTTTCTTTGAATATTCTTCTCTTAGAGTGTTTTTTTTCTAGGAAGGACTGGGCCACTATTATAAACAGAATATAAAGCAAACCTTCTACTCCTCTGAAAGAGTTGAGAAGACTGGTTTCTATTTTATGCAAATAAAGAGCTCACAAAGAGCTTTCATGTTAGTGCTTAGAGCCTGGGAAATCAACCCATGCAGCATCTCATAGGGAAAGCAGGTCTTTGGCAATTAGCACAGTGACTCTTCATGCCTAATCATGGACTACTTTAGCACGTCTCATTGTGGACTCACTGCTGCTAGGATCTGCCCTTCCTTTCTAAGTCAGTCCTGGCCTCTGCCTCTCCTTCTGCTGCTGTTTCTGTGGGGCAACTGGAGATGCTACAGAGGCTTTGGGCCTCAGGAAGCCTCCATGTGCTTGCTCTCAATGTCTCCACATAAGCTCTCTTCTCTGTCCTTTCCTAAAGTGAGGAAGAGAAGAGCAAAATAAGAAATTAAAATACACAACCTGATCTGACAGATCCAACAACTGGGACATATGGTCCCTCAAAAGCATTGTTCTCCATGAGTCTACAGTGTCAGAGTAGTGCTGTCTGTTGCTAACACTCCCATGTTGTGAGAGCATTCACTGGTATCTCTGTCCCTTCTTTTTGGGGATGATAAGGTATGTCTGAAACTATGCTCTTTGGCACATATCATCATTCTGATCTTTTTCTTGTATTATCACAGTGGGTGGAGGCCCTAGATCAGAGTCAAGGCCCACCAAAGAGGCTGGGTTTCTTTGGTTCCTCCAGGGCAATGCTATCTGGTAGTGAGTTTGCAAGCACAGGGTTACAGTGTATTTGTGTGCAGAGAAGGGCAGTGATGTTCCTCCCCAGGTTTTGCCATGATGAGTGGTGCAGTCATGAGGTGGAGTTTTTTTTCCCCAACTAGTTATTTTTCCTGCTATTCAACAATGCTCTCTTTCTTGTCAAACCTGATGCATCTCTGTGTGGGCAAATAGCCTTTTGCTAACAAATATGGTGTGGATCTTTATCAGAGGCTCCTTAACAGCAATAATAGAATGACCCAGTGTACACACACTGGTCACCTGAACCCATTACCTTCTCTGCATACTGATTTACCACTTGAAGGCTTTTTCTGGTGCTTGCTTAGAAACAAAGTCGAAGTGTGATAAACTCATAGCCCTGCCAGGCTGACACTTCAATACAGGATGTGTTGCTGCCTTGTGTTTTAATGGCATTTGAGTCATTTGGGCTCATTAATATTTCCTTTACATTAATGTTTCTGCCTGTCAGAAATGCAGTTGGCAGATACAGTGGCATATGGGACTAAGTATTTATGTTCTCAGGCCTCTGAAAACCTGTGGTAGTTGTCTAGAAATTGTCCTTTATTTCCTTGAAGACTGTGAGTTTCTAGATAGAACTGGGCCTTCATGCTGTCATTTCTCAGTTCCTGGCTGGTATAAAGAGGTTGGGTCATGTATGGTTATTACAGGATTTTTATTAACCTCCTTCTTCCAGCTATTGTGGGCTTTTTTCTTTTTTTTTTCCCCAGTTACATTAGCTGAAATGTACTCTAGCTTTCAGGTAACCAAACCATTGTTAGGTGGAAGAGACAGACACATGTACACACCAAGCCAGCTGAGAGTGGAGAAGGCTTTGGGTGCTGTACCAAAATATCAGCCTGGAAAGCAACAAAGAGTCTCCTATTTGTGACCAGGGCTTGTTTTCCATCCTGCCATGCTTGCAGAGAGATCTGCTATGCCATCTCAGCCCATTAGGCTTTGTGCTTTGGTTTGTGTGAATTCAGACCAAAAGAAACACATGATCCAAATGGCTGAGCGCTTCCTCATTTCCCTATTCATCTGCAAGGCAAAAGCATGTCATCTTCTGTCCCACCCTGCCAATGCATTTCGCTCCAAGCTAGAGACCCTGTCAGAAGGATGGAGTCTACAACCCATTAAACTTTATGTCACTCCACATAGATTGTCAGGGAAGGGGTTGGTAAGTACAGGAGGTGTAACTAAGACAATGCAATTTAAGCATTGACTTTGAACTTGTCTGAGGAAACCTCTATCTTTTGTGCCTGCCACTGAATATTTGCTTTCAGTCATTTGACTTCACTGGGGTATGGCTGAATTTGAACCAGTGGTCATAGAATCACAGAATGGCTTAGGCTGGAAGAGACCTTAGAGATCATCTAATCCAACCTCTCTGCCATGGTCAGGGATGCCTCTCAACTAGACTAGATTGCTCAAGACCTCATCCAGCCTGGCCTTGAACACCTTCAGGGAGGGGGCGTCCACAACCTCTCTGGAAAAGCTACTCCAGAGTCTCACCACCCTCAAACTGAAGAACTTTTTCCTGATACCCAATCTAAACCTATTTTCCCTCAATTTAAAACCATTTCTTCTTGTCCTATTGCTGGACACTCTTGTGAAGAGTCTCTCTCCAGCCTTCTTATAGGATCCCTTCAGGTATTGGAAGGCGGTTAGAAGGTGCCCCCAGAGTCTTCTCCAGGCTGAACAATCTCAGCTCCCTCAGCCTATCCCTGTAGGAGAGGTGCTTCAGCCCGTGAACCATCTTTGTGGCCCTCCTCTGGAGTTGTTCCAGCAGATCTATGTCCCTCTTATGATGGGGACACCAGAACTGGATGCATTATTTGAGGTGGGGTCTCACAAGAGCAGAGTAAAGGGGAAGAATCACCTTTCTTGATCTGCTGGCCACACTCCTCTTGATGCATCCTAGGATACAACTGGCCTTCTGAGATGCATGAGTGCACTGCTGGCTCATGTTGAGCTTCTCATCAATGGTCAAATGGTGGAAAAGCTCAGCTGCCAATGTACTAAACCAATCCTATACCCCTCCATCCTAAATTGCACTTTTAAAACTTTCTGACCCTCTGATCCAATTAGTTTGCCCAAATGAATTATTAGAAAGAAGCTCCAGCAGAATACTCTGACTCCCTTGCCCACGTGCATGGCTTTGAGCTGAAGTCTTTACTGAGCAGGATACATATGTGTCTGTGATGCAGCTCTAGTTCTTGACTTTGTGTCAACTGTTTGACCATGGGAACTCTGAGGCGAGACTCCGTCTCTCAAAGACAGTATCTTCCTGGGAGTATGCAGCAGCAGAGTGTTTCACTTTAGAACAGGAAGGAAAACCAGCTCACAGCATGTTGTGGAAACGTTCACCCTTTCCCTCCCTTGCCAGCAGTGTAGTGAGATTACAGAGCTACCTTAAATAAGCTCTGGCTGTGACTCTTATCTTGGCCTTTGCAAACTAGCAGAAAGTTGAAGTGATGACAGCAGATAAGGGTGTTCGCTTTTGAAGCTTATTGGCTGGTTCTCTGGGTATTTTTTTTCCCCTGAAAGCCAGTCATTCAGTGGTATAGCTGGCATAGACTGATTGTTACATCTAGTGGAGACCCTGGAGGGGACAAAAGGGGCTGGGGTTTAGAAGGACAGATCTTCTCTCACCAGCCAGCTCAGCCGTGTCACTTGCCTGGAGATGAGACCTGCCTAATATCGTCAGCCATGAGAAATGTGGACTCATGCTTTTTCCTTGACCTTTCTTCACCTTGAAGGAGAGCAAAATGGATACTGGTTGTTAACTCTCCACCTCCTCGGCCCTGGGACAGTGAGAAAAGTTCACCGTTGCTTGTGGTGGGAGTGAGGGAACTGCGGCTGGTTCACAGCAGGCTTAGATATTAAACCATCGTATCAAAGGCAAGCCGCAGTCTGACAAGAAATGTAACCTGAGGAGAAAGGACACTAGTGCGTTTGAGCACACTGAGGGATTCTTGTATGACCTGTCACTCTTTCACTGCTGTAGCCTGAGCAGGTCTTACTGGTTTTTACTGAGGTGGTGGGAGCTGAATGGGGTGTGAGCTCATTTCTATTCCTCCACAGACATATCTGCAATCGTCTTTTCTCTTTTTTAATTCCCTTCTGGATATAAATTGGAGAAATAGTGTCTATCAAGTTTGCTTCCACCTGGGCTCAACCCAACTGAATCAATTTTGGAGGATACCCTTTCTGCAACACTCTGGATGTGCTCATAGGAGGAGAAGAAGCTAAAGCAATTTGGCATCATTGATGTATTTTGAGGAAAAACGTTTCTTTTTACTTTGAAGAGAGCTACCAGGAGGAGCTGTGTGATGTCCTGATCTCCCCACATTTGCCCTGCTGAGCATGGGGTAATGGTGTTTGACCATGGTGGTCACCCAGTTACAATTGGAACTGTGCTTCCATGGCAAGAAGCTGAGAGGTTTCACCTGCAAGTTGACCAGGTCAGCCAGTGGATTTCTCCCAGAGACTTCATTCTCCATTGCCTCCCAGATTTTCATGCCATTCCTTCTGGCTGGCTTGGGCATGGTGGCTGCTGGCATCTTGATGGATGTTGTTCAAGTAGGTACATGTGGTTAGGTAACTTTGTAGTGAAAGGGTGGGATAATTCACTGACCTTGACTATTTGCACACTTCTGTTTTTAATGTGTGGTCCTAGCAAACAGTCATCAGGATAGCTGTAGGCTTTTGCTGTGCTAGAATGACACCATCCATCTTCTTTAGATCAGTGCATGGGCTCCTTGTAAAGTGGGATAGTGGCTTTTGGACAGACTGCCTGACCCTGCCCTCAGTGCGTTAGACTGGGTGCTCCCTTTACTGGATCTAGCTGAGCACTTTGGTGATGACTGCTGTGAAGCAACCGGAATCATACTACAGTATATTCTATTACACGATATTATTTCTTTCCTTCAAAAATCACTGATAAGGAGATCTAGGCCAGGGTTGTTATTAACTACCTGTCTCAGAGGCAAGTTTATGCTTTCAGTTCTTTGCAAACAACCTAATGTAATCTTTGGTCTAGAAGGCATTTAGATACTGTGATGAGAGGCATGCCAGCACAAAAAGATTAGCATTGCCTACAGACTGAGTGCTTCTTGGCCAGATTCTGAGGTGAGTGTAAATTTGGAATAACTTCTACTGACTTTCAAGAGTGCTCCTGGATTTACACTGTTTTGCCCATGACCAGAATCTACCCTGTCTTTCCTGTGTACCAGTAGCACAAACAGAAATGCAAAATTTTATCTAGTTTGGGCATTTCATTCCTGTGGATTTACAAATCAAAAGTCTGGCACAGTTTCCCAAGGATATATCCTGCACTCTGAGCTCACTGCAGTACATTAGATTTGCTGGCATTAGTACCACAGCAGGAGCTAAATATGGATACTTGAGTGTTTGGAAAGACAATACCTTGTTGTTTTTTCCTGTGTTGGAAGAAACAAAGAAGGGAGAGCAGTTGAATTAAAGGGAATATGAAGAATATCAGAGAAGGGTTAACTGGAGTGGCACAGGCTGTTGCTATGCTGTGTTTGTTGTCTCCACCTTCTGCTGTGCTTAGGCACAGACCTGTCTTGCAGCATTACAGAAGTTCTCAAACTGCCCAATATGTTAATAATAGCAGTTATCTCAGAGAAGGATAAAGACATAGTATGTACCCACACCATACCCTTGGCAAGTGGATAGGTCATTGTCTTAAGTGAAATTGAACATACTTGCTAAGAAGTGGGCTCTGTTCCATCCAAACTAATGGAAAACACAAGCCATATATACCTACCTTTCTTTAAATAATGGAGTGCAGTCTACTTTGTGGATCTGTTCACTAGACTCTTAGAAATGGAGTCATGCATGAAGCATGATAACATGAAGTGTATTTTTTGGTGAAGATGTTTCCAACTAAGTTGAAATAGAAGCCATCAGTCAGGGGGTTCAGCTCCCAGTGGAGGGATCTAGTGCACTGAGAGTCACAACTGACATAGGAGAGATGTTAGGGAGGTAAACTGCCATGCTGTCAACAACACCATATATAAAAACAAAGCCAGCAGCTGGGAAAATTCAGAGATCTTAATCTTTCAAGGCTTCAATTATTCTTCTGTGCCTTTTTGTCTTTGAGATGCTTATTTTTAGCTTTCTTTTTTTCCTGCAAGTGTGAGAGCTAGAAATTCACTGTCCTGTCCAGCTAAGATCTGAGAGTGTATTTGCTTGAGGCCAGGTACTGTAGGACTCATATGGGTAATCATGAGGGCGCACACTACTGAAACTACAGGTTTTTCTAGTCCAGGAGTCTGATTTGCCCATTTTTCAGGGGATGGTCTGCTCAGGAATGCTTTGCCATATTTGCAGTCAATGCAAAACATTCTTAGGAAACTCTGTGTCTGCCTTTGACAGGGCAAGCTCAAGGACAGTATCTAGAGTATATGTGTGAGTTGAATGGAGCTGCTCTTGTTTTGTTACATACAAAGTATCTTGAAATAAAGTAGTTCTGTGATGGAAGTCCAGTGGGCTTTCTCATTTGCAGGGCTGATGTTGTAAAGAAGAGAACAGAGCAGAAATCATTGCTTGTTTGTGTCCTATCAAACTTTCAGGATTTTAGCTGTTCCTGATCTGTCCTGTGATGAAACCAAGAACTGTTCATGTTACTGTTAAAAATAAGAAATGAACAAGAGAGATTTGTCTACCCTGCTTGACTTTAAGGCTCAAACCTGGATTTTTCATACTGTAATCAAAGGATGCCCAGAGAAACAGCCATTTGCCATTTCCTCTTGGTTGTGCAGATGATGCAGTCTCTGTGCAGGGCTGGTAGCCTGGCGTGGGTCTTTTCTTGCTGGATGTTTCTGCCTCTGCTCCAGCAATCCTTGGCCAGCTGGTCGATCTGAATTCCAGGCTGGCTGGCATTTCTGGAGACCTTGCAGGGCCCTGACAGTATTTGGCCCACTCTTACAGTAAGATGAAGAATCAGAATGAAGCTGGATGATCAGATTTCAGATGAGAGATCTCAGGAGGAAAGCTTCCCTTTCATTCTTCCCTTCCACTGCAGTGGGACACAATCCAAATAAAAGTCACAGACACATCTCCGTCCTTTGTTGATAAAAGCCCATGAGATGATCAGCATTGTAAAGGATTTTCAATTGGCTTACTTTTTATAGTCCAGGATCTTTTGATCTTTCTATTGACTTGTTCAGGGCAATGGAAGACCTTTGAGGTTTCTCCACTGCTGCCATGGGAGGATGGATTCCCTGGAGAGATAACTGGACATGGTTGGGACTGTGAGGACAGTGTAAGGAGGAGCAGTGGGGCTAGATTGCAGCTGGGGAGACTGTCTCAGTCCATCACAGCCTCTCTTCCCCTGTGGAACCCCATAGGCAGATCTAGCTGGCATGGGGACCAGCTGCAGCGCCTCAGGTAACCAAGTTTATTCAGACCTGAGCTTTAGGGCTGTAACTCTACTATGGGGATGTGAAGTGGGAAAGAGTTTTTTTGGCTCAGTGTCCTTGTGTGGGTTTGCAGTACTGCAGGGAATGTTTCTATTCCTTCTAGGCCAGTTTTCATCTTGAAGGACAGAAATGCTGTCTAGACTTAATCCATCTGCCTTCATTCAGGCATCTCCTTGCTTGCACAGATCTAACCTGCCACATTCACGGGCTCCTCCAGCTGACAGCCCTGCAAAGCAATAGCACAGGGATCGTCTGCTTATTCTGCATTTCTGAAGTCTCTTAAGACAGTGGAGCTCTGGATACTCTGGCATAAATCATTGTGAATTTGTCCTTAGGCTCTTGGTGAGTCACTAATGAGACTCAAATGAAGGCAGTTAAGTCAGCTTTTTTATTAGTACAGTTGTGTGGTTCTTTATTAATTGTTCAAAGCCTTTCAGTGCAATTATATGTAAGGCAGAGTCCCCAAAAAATCATACCTCATATGCTGAAACTTCTGTTACGATGGCTTGAGACCTGAAATAATCATCATAAACACAAGGATTGGAGCTTATGTTGGTATAACAAAGCCATATTTCCCAAAGGTGACATGCACAGAAAATATAAACAGTTGAGGTTTTCCTGTTGCTTTTTATTTTATGTGCAAAATATGGAAGATCTTAAATGCTAATTTCTGTACACCTGTATATTTGAAACGCTTGGGGTTTTTAACATTGTGACTATGAAATCTGTTTTTTTTCTCCTTCTTTTGAAGGTGTCAAAGATATGTTTGGATCTTTATTCTTAATTAAAGAGAGAGGGGGATTTGTATCTTTAAAAGTGATATCCACCCCTAGCTTTTCTCAGGTACTTAAATTCCATGTTAACAAATTCAAACAAAATTGTGGTGTGTCAAAGAAGGTGACTATTCTCATGTTGCTGTTGTTTACTCAGCAGTAACTTAGCTCTTACATTTTGAAATGTGATTGTTTCCAGGTCACCACTGCCATGAAATGTGCCCTTTTTTATTGATACTATGATGTATTGTTCTGCCTGTTGTCTTGCACCTCTGAGGGGTGTCTAGTACCACATGCTCAGGGTTGGCACAGCCCCACTTTCATTCATACTAACACGGAAGCTGTGGGGTCTTCCCAGAGGACAGACACACCACCAGCTTCCCACAGCTTCCCATGGCACAGCCAGAGCGAAACAGTGAGCTATAACACCCGGTATATATTTCCCAACAGGGAAACTTCTTCCCAATGTCTAATCTGAACCTATCCACCTCTAGTTTTGATCCATTCCCTCTAGTCCTACCACTGCCTGACAGCCTAAAAAGTCCCTCAACAGCTTTCTTTTGGGCCCCCTTAAGATACTAGAAGGCCACAATAAGGTCTCATTGGAGCCTTCTCTTCTCCAGACTGAACAACCCCGATTCTCTCAGTCCTTCCTCACAGGAGAGGTGCTCCAGTCTCTTATCATCCTCATGGACCTTCTTTGGACATGTTCCAGCACATCCATATATTTCCTTTAACAGGGGCTCCAGAACTGGACACAGTATTCCAGGTGGGGTCTCATGAGAGTGGAGTAGAGGGGGAGAATCACCTCCCTCGATAGTCGTAGGCTAGAAAATACACAAGAGAATTATCCCATCTATTTGTCATAAATTCTTGTTTTGTACACCTGTGGTGGCTACTGGTGAAGGTCAGGATAGGTTACATGGACCTTTGGTTTGACTCATTGCAGTTGCTCTTTTTTCTCTTGTATTCTGTTCTTAGATGTTGGGCTATTTCGTTTTACTTCAAGGTGAGCTGCTCCATTCTGTGATTTCATCCTGCTATGAACCTCTCTGGCTACAGTGGAACTTTGCCAACACCCTTGAATGCACAGGGGGAGAATGAATTATGTTCTGAGGCACTATATGGTGGATAAATTAGAGAGGACATGTTAATTAACAAAGTTTCTTAAGTTTTCAGACAATTTCTAGTGTTGCAGCTGTTTCAACAGCTTTGTACAGTTCAGCTTCAGAGGAGCAAAGATAATCAAGATATTGGCCCAGCAGTTCAGGCTGTTGGGCTATCTTAATTCAAGATCCTTTTTCCACCTCTTCTGGGAGCATGCTTGGTAACAGGAAGATTTAGGAACTGCCTGTGGAGATACAGAAATCTCCTTCCCTCCCACCACCAGTCTTAGATGCTAAGTCAGAAGTTTGGAAAAAAAGACAGACACAAGTTTTTTTTGTTAGATTTTTTCCAGATCTTTGTGTTTATTCTTATGAGTCTGGATAGCAATAAGCATTCCTACATCTAGCATCAGTACAAAGGATGGAGAGCATGCAGTATTTCATTTGACTTGAGAACCCTAATTATTTTTCATGTTGTTCTTAGCTAATGCTAAAGGCACATTTTCATTTGTGGCCTTCCAAAATCTTCTGCTGCCCTCAGGAAGAAAGTTTCTTCCCTGTTAGGGTAGTGCCTTGCCACACATGAGATCAGAAGTAATATTGCAAGCTAAAAATTCCTTCCTTCATTCCCAACATGCAACCCCGATGTGCATAGCAGACACCTGTAGAGCAGGTGGCGAGGTGGGAACCCACTCCCCTTTGATGCAACAGCACTGGACTGGTCAGCATCACAAACTGAAGTTGTTGCCTTTGTTTTCTTCCAGCACTGGGATGTGTTTCGGACAATTACAGAAGTTTTTATCCTGGTTCCTGCCTTGGTTGGCCTGAAGGGTAATCTTGAGATGACGCTGGCATCCAGGCTCTCTACTGCTGTGAGTGTTAACAAGGTGGTGGTTTGTGTGTGTGAAGGATTAACAGTATGCATCAGGAGATTCTGCTTTTATATAACCACTCTGTGTATGAGACATACCCTTTTGGGCCGAGTAGAAACTAGTGGTGTGTGAGTGTTAAAATAATGTGTTTGTCCTCATTTTGTAAGTGGAACAGAGAATTTCCATCTGTCCCTTCAAGGTGAATTAATCCTGGGTGGCCAGTTGCTGATATCTGGGGCCCTGTGACACATAAAGGAGACAAAACCAGGGCTCCACAGCTGTCAAATTCAGTATTGGATTGCTTTTCTGTCAGTACTGGTTCTGGAGAGACCCAGGGCTTCCTAGCAATCCTACCTTGGAGGGAGCAGACAAAGGCTTCTTGGGACCTGCAATAGCTTTTGCTACTCTGGGTTTGATTTCTCCTATTCCCTAAGCAGTTTTCTTTACTTTGGGCTGTTTGTATTGCGTGTGTTGGGAGAAATTTGAGCTTAACAGAGCATTGGGGAGGGGGTAGAAGGGGAAAAATGGTTTAGTTTGTTAAGCTTTCAGTCTGTGCCGGATGGTCTCTTCACCTCTAGCTGGGCACCCTGCAACGTCTCTGCACCTCCATGTGAATTTCCTGATACCACTGGGACACTGAGCTGGAGTATGATGGAGATGTCTCAAGAAGGGGGTGCAGGGCAGGCTAAGAGATGCTGACCTGCTCTTGCCTTTACCTGGCTTTAGCAGCCCCTTTCCCACAGGGAAACTGCCTTCACCTGTGCCCCAGGAACAGGTTTTCAGGGTGTATCTCTTGGCTCCTAGGCTAACACTGGACAGATGGATGATGCCCAGAAACAATGGAAAATGGCAACCTGCAATTTAGCCCTTATCCAGGTAAGTCACTTCATCTAGGAGAGGAAAAATGCCCTTTTCTCTTTCTGTGTTGCAGCCCAACATCATCTGTTCCCAGCAGTGCCAAATCCCTAGCTGTTGATTTGGGGCAGGTATTCTCAACAGAGCCAAGCAGAGCCCAGGACTTGACCTCCAACAAAGCTCTGTGTGGTCCCAGAGCTTGTAGTTTAGCTGCAAAACACATCTAGACATCCATTGCCTTTGTGGACAAACTGACACAATAAAAAAACCCACCTCCTTTTGCAGGGGGAGCTGCAGCAAAATCCCTATTTCACAACAACTCCTAGATAAAGCCTGTCGTTTACTGGCAGTGTTTGGGGAATCAGCTTTGGGCAGGAGGGGAGAGATGGGTGAAATGTGACTCTTGTAGCTCTTTCTGCATGTTAAAATCCAGCAGTCAGTCTGGAGGTTGCACATGGCAAGGCCACAGGGCTTGCAACATGTATCTATGTGCTTTTGCTTATCTCGTTCCACAGCTTTCAGGAGTGCGAGGGGCACTGTGTTGAGGGGGAGCCCATTTTCATGTTGGCCAGGGCTGATGGATTCAGTGTCCTTTGCTGAAATGTTATCTGCCCTTTGCAGGCCTCCAGAATTTTTCTCCAAACTTCATAATTTTTTTATTATTATTATTTTTATTTTCTTTTTTTATATATAGTGGAACTTTACAGGGATGCTACTTAAATACACAAGCAACCAGCATCTCTGCAAGGCTTAGCTGTGTGGAAATTCTGTGGTTGCATGGAGCCAGGACTGCCTGGGAGCACATGTGGGTGATTGCTCACCAGCTGTCTTTTGCCACCCAGGTCCAAGCCACCGTGGTGGGACTTCTGGCTGCTGTTGCTGCTGTGATTCTGGGAGCCATCTCCAAGGGCTCTGTGGAACTGAGCCAGGCTGCCGTGCTGTGTGCCAGCAGCATGACCACAGCCTTCATAGCTGCACTTTCTCTTGGTGAGTCGTTTTGGTTCCTCAGATCAAATGTGTTTCATTCAGGTGCCAAAAAGCTGGCCCTTCTCCCAGGGAGGCCCAGCTGACATGCCTTTGGTCTGGCACAGGAAGGAGGGATGCAGGAAGCATTAGTCCTATGTCTGCTGCTTTCAGCTCTTCTGACTCCTGCCTTTGCTTCTCTTCTCCGAGGATCTGTTGTTCGCTGGGCTCTCGGCATCCACAGCAACAATCAAAATGTCCCATGTAACACAACCCATGAAAAATGTCACATGCTAGGTGTGGGTTTACACACAGGCGCACACACTTTCTCCATGTGTCATGGGTGACACATTAGCCATCTACACTGTTCCTTTCCTAGGGGTGAGTGAAGTAATGCCATGTGCAAAACAGAGCATTGAGAGTCTGTTAGCAGAGAACTCCAGAGCACGATGGAGATGGACTTGGGTCACCCAATGTGGTCCTCCACCCTGGGGAGGACTGTGGCCAGCCCTGCCTGCTGTGAGCCCTGAGCCAGGCAGGCCACTCACTGCAAGGAGAACGTGATGGGGTGGACGGGTGGGAGCTGCTCGTGTCGCCTGAAGATGATCAGTTTGTCGGTCTGCCATACGAGGGCAGTATGACACCCTGAATGGAGGGAGCTGGCAGACTCCGATGCAGCAAGCTTTGTAAATGAAAGAGACAAGTTAGAGCAAGTGCATATCCTGAAGCTGGAGTCAAAGGGCGATTGTAGATGCCTTTGATGAAAAACATGGGATGAGGCAGTTGTTAAAAGAGAAAAACAGCAGCCCAGCTTTCATTGCACGCTTCCCGTCAATCTCCCTTCTCAATGTGATACAGAAGAGGCTTTGCTGCTGTACCATTGCAGGCTGTCAGCTAGCTTTAGTTTCTTCCCCGGGCATGGTCGTAGATGGCCTATGCGTGGGCATGTGTGATGGGAAGCAGCTATTTTTATGGGAGGCAGCGGGAGCAGTGCTGTGGGGAGGGAAGAGGAGAGTGGATGCCTGGGAGGGCTTTTGTGGAGAATGCCATGTTGTGTGAGTATGCTTTTCTTTATAAGGGATGTTGTATCAGGGAAGATGCACATGTGGCATTTCTTAGGGGAGAGCTGATGCTCCTGGGCACACTCAGCTTTAGTGCCCCTGTGTGAATGGGGGTTGTGAGCTGGAGGGAACTGCTATTTCTCAGACTTTCTTTGGTGCACCCTGTCAGTCATGGAAAGTCTTTGAAGAGATGTCATGTGTCTTGTCTCAAGGCTGCCCTTGCTAGTCTCACAGCAATGGGGGCTGGCCAGGCAGGATTTATTCCAGGTGGCTCTTCCCCAGGCCTGGGAGAGAGATGATGGTTGAGGGATTCCCACATGTTCATCAGAGTTTGGGGTTTGTGTTTATTAACTTACCTGGGCTTGCAAAACTTCTCTCCCTGTCCAGCAGTGCTGAAAAGTAGTGGAATTTTCCAGATGCATCTCAAAGAACAGGGGAAGAGAGATGATGTGGGCCACCTCCATAACCCCTTGATTTTGGAGATGCCCACAGCATCAACATCCACCCCATGCAAATTAAAGCAGCCCCAAAGACTCTGGGATATGGGTCTGATGGCTGGGCCGAAAGGCTAATATTCAGGCAACTGTAAGGAAGCTTGTTGCTTCTTCGTTGTTCAAACTCAGAGAAATGTTGGTCTAATATGGAAAATATCTTTGTGCTGTGGAATCCAGAGCAGAGGATGGTACCAGGAGGCTGCTGCATGCCTGCTGTGTGCTTATCTGGGAGTGTGCTTAGTTCCTGGTTCTGCTTCAAGGCAGCAAAGATTAGGCTGCTCAGGAGGGGAGCTTCTACATTTGGGCTGCCTGCTGGTATCTCCTTTGATCCCTGGAATTTGCTTGTATGCCTCTGGGCTTTGGTGCAGTTCATAAGGGCAGACTCATGCCCTTCAGGTTGGTGAAAAAGCAAGAGGACAAATTCCTAGGGATGCCGAATCTCCAGCTGCATGGTACCGCTACGGGCAATCTACTTCTTGCTTTTTCCAGACCCTGCATCCCTCTGGGAACCAGAACAGCAGCTCTATGGTGAAACACAACAGGATGCATTCTCTGATGCCTTCTCTGTGTCTTCTCTAGGTCTGGTGATGATTGGCGTGATCATCGGAGCAAGGAAAGTTGGGATCAATCCAGACAATGTTGCCACACCCATAGCAGCAAGCCTTGGAGACTTGATAACCCTTTCCCTGCTGGCAGGAATCAGCAGTACACTCTTCAAATACATAGGTGCAGTGTTTAGCATGGATTTGGAGCTTAGCAAGGGAGGGATGAATCCTTGTAAAATTATTGCAGGTTGTTTACCCATTTCTGGGATGTTTCAGAGTGGAGACTGTTGTGCCACAGGGGTAGAAAAAGGACCAAAGAGGCTTTTTTCCAGGCTGTCTTTTAGTAGCAAACTGGAAGGCAGAGCCTAAGAAACAGCTGGGATTTGGCAAAGAAATGACCAAATGTGTATTGCATTGCTTTGGAACAGAAGGTTGACATATGTGACGCTGACTCTGTGTCTGCATCTGTTGCTAGCCAAGCATAACTACTTTCTGTGCATGGGTAACAGCAGGTCCTTCCTCACAAAGCAGTTTCAGGGTTTTGGTATTTGTAAAATATTCTTGTATCTTTTCATGTGGAGAGTTGTGGATGAACAAGATACCAAAGTGAAGGGTGGCAATGCTGCTCACAGGACTCTTACTAGGAGCTGTGGCTATGGGGTGAGCTGTGCTGCTGGCTGGCAAAGATTGGGACACCTGTTAACACTGAAAAGCTCAAAACATGTTGCAGTTTGGCGACATATGCCCAACTATTGCTTGTAAAGTGCTAGACTATTTACCGTGAGCCTAATCTAGAACAGAAACGTGAAAATAAAAAGATCCAGCAAACTCAATACCATTTGAAACCCAGAATGTTGCTTCAGACTGTGAGCAGAAGCAGCAAGGCAGCTGTTCTCAGTTTGCATAACTCATTCCATATGCCAGAAAGTGAGGGAGTGAAGGAGCACGAGTTGCTTCCATCCAGTCCTCCTTGCGTTTCAGAGGTGCATTTTTTTAACAGACTTCTTCCATGACGTCATCACACCTGCCTCTGTAAAGCTGGTTTGTCCTTCACCACACCTCTGATAATATCTCCCAGAGAGCACATGGCAGAACAACATGATAAACTCTATGATTGTGACCAGAGAGCATTTGTGATGTTTTCAGAGTAGTTTAAATAGCCTCTTGAGATGGAAAATAGTCAGTGTACAGACACCTAGTCATTGGGAGCACGAAGTGAAGCTGGTATGTAGAAGGCCCTGTTGATGGTAGTTGAATAAATCCATTGCCCTCTCCATTGTGTAGTAAGGGACAGGTAATTCTGTGACAACTTCTAGGTCCTACCAAAATGTATCCTTCCAAACTACCAGTGAGTCTGTAAAGTTTGGAGTACTGTGTGCGATCTGAAGCAGCACCACCTCCTTCTGTGCAATACCCTTTTGCCAGTGAAGATTTTCACATTTGTAACAATCAACGCTGGTCCTTCCCAGTCCTACGTAATGGAGACACAGACTGTGCCAAAGGGTTTCAGCTTACTTATGGACTGGCTGTGTGTGAGAGAATGTGGCAGAACTAGAATGTGGAGACTGAAGTCCATTCATCCTACCAGGAGTCTTTCTGTGGTCTTTGATAAGGTTTGATAGACTCCAGTGCTCTGTATCTGAATTATTTAAGAAGGAATTAATTACCCAAAAGAAGAAGGTTGGGGGTAGGAGATCCTGTCATACCACCCATCTGTCCAAAATGACTTCAGGTGGTAAAGTCCACTGACAAAACAGCAGCTATTTACACTCCAGAAGTGGTCGTGTTTCAGTGCTGACTAAAGCCACACGTTAAGAGAGCACCTCCTTGTGTAAGATTCATGGAAGATATCATCACATCAGTGCTATCTCATCCAGGGGGCCTGAAACCCTGGCAATGTAATTTTGAAAAATGCATACTTTGAGTCTGCTTCATCTCCCAGATTACCTGCAAAGTCTGCTTTACAACCCATGGGCTTTGGCCCCAGTGCAGAGACCAGATGGAGAGCTTTGTTGAAGAAGCATTTTTCTATAAAAATGTTTAGCATCATCCCCATTACTTGAAGGTGTTTCTCATGCTTCTTGCTTCTGAGTCATGTTAATTTTCTTTTAGGGCTGCACATCTACTTATTTTTTAATTCCTTTTCTTCTAAAGGTCACTTCAAGGTTATGCCCATACCAAATGGAAAAAAGCACCTAATGGAAACACATGTAAGCTAGCACAAAGGAAACTCTGGATCTTAACTAGCTTATACGTGTAAGAGAGCATTTTCTCCTGTAGAGCAGACCAGCTGCTCAGCAATTTTGCTAGCTTGTCATTAGAAGTACCTATTACCTCTTGGTTTAGGTGAAGGCATGAGGGTCTGTCATTTGATACTGCTTGCACACAAGAGTTTCCCCTTTAGCTTCCACACAGGAGTTTCCCCCTTGCCCTGCTGTTTGATTTGTACCCTGAAGCCAGAAATTTTGTAACTTTTTGTCTTGCTTAGTTGGAGATGGAATTGGAAACTTGCTCATCTTCAAATATAACTTGCTTTGAATCCTGCTGATTTTCAAACAGTATCCTT
Organism: Chloroceryle amazona; assembly: GCA_027560015.1. Lineage (NCBI taxonomy): Eukaryota > Metazoa > Chordata > Aves > Coraciiformes > Cerylidae > Chloroceryle > Chloroceryle amazona. The sequence goes on from JANHFX010008127.1 coordinate 19,130, forward strand.
TAGCAGTGAGTTTCAGGGATTAATTATGGATTTCTGTCGTGGAATGAGGTGTCTGTGTGGGGAATATCTTGGTTCATATGATTTTTCTACTAATGTAACTCAATCTAAGTGAGAGCCCTGCTGCTTTTCTTCCAGACCTTGTGCAATATGATTTTGGCAACCTGTGAAGCTAGGGGCATTTAATTCAAGATTTCTTTTCCTTGCCAGATATGAAATACCTTTCTCCCCTGATCTGTGCTGTCTTCATTATCATGATTCCTCTCTGGATTGCTATTGCCAAACAAAGTCCTTCCCTTGCTGAAGTACTGAAATCTGGATGGCAGCCAGTCATTGTTGCAATGAGCATCAGCAGGTAAACTGAGGAACTGCTCCTGAGCTCACACACCCGTGCACACTGCAGATAGAACCCTTGCTCATTTAGAAAGCCATCAAAAGTGAAACTGGAAGGGACAGCAGAAGGGTATTTGTCCAGTGCTTCTCAGCTATTGGTCACCCTCCAACAGGCAGTAAGGTAGCAGATAAGGAGCTCTCAATGACTGGAAAAGGCAAATCATTGCTTTAAGTCTCACTTGCACATCCATGCGCCTTGTGGGTGCAAGCCAGGAAGAGGAAAAGGAAGATGATGACCATCACAAATAGTCAGACTTCAACCTCACTCTTACCCATTTGTAAAGATGGAAGACTGGTGAATGTAGAGCCAGGTAGTTCATTTCCTCCTGTGCTACATCTTTCAGACACAGATGAGAACTGGGAGAGAATTTACAAAAACTGCTGAGATCAGTATAAAAGTGTAGCAAAACTTTTGGGGGGGATGATAAAGCTTCCCTGGTTACCATCAGATTTGCTCAAGGGTGGACAAGGTGGTCTTCCTGATCTCATTATGCCATTAACAAAAACTGTAAGTCTATCTGTTGGTGAAAACTTGAGCTATAAAAGGAGTAAATGGTTAATAGTCCAGCTCTGGCAATGGGGAAGAGACAATAATTCATCTCAACGTGCTCTTTTTGTAGCACAGGAATTGCCTTGTGACAGAGATTGATCCACTCTCATTGCCTGTCCTTTTTTAACAGCATTGGAGGACTCATCTTGGACAAAACTGTAACTGACCCAAACTTTGAAGGCATGGCAGTTTTCACACCTGTGATTAATGGTAAGTTGGGCAGGGGGGGTTATATGCATGCTTTTATTTATAACTCCCTCTCATCCCCGAGGGTTATGGTATCTACTGTTGCCCCTACACAGAGGTCTTGAAGTCCTGGCTCTTATCACAAGTGGAAGTGAAACTACTGGTGCTCATTACATTCCTACTTATTCGTATCTTGAAGTGTCCCCAGAGCAAAATATCAGGCAGAGCTGAAAAATATTGGCAGAGCTGGGGGAAAGGTTAACAGCATCTGGTAGTTGTCTCTGAGAGCCACATTGACACCTTTACTTTCACAACATCAAACTTACTAAGGTTATTGCAAGAAATCCATTTTCCCTGTCTCTTTCTACTCAAGAATTTGAGCTTTGCAATCATCCCCTATACAGATTGTTGATAAAATTAAGATTATGTATGTGTGTGTATATCTATAAAACAGATTATATATATGGATTATAAATAGGGATTTTTAATATACATATATCAACATCTTGTGTGTGTGTGTGTTATATTTAAAGTCTCACAGTACCTTTATACACACACATACCAGTATGAACTGCTGGGGATCCTGGTATTGCTAAGGATCCTCTGGGTTATTTTTGTGCTATTATAATGTTCTTACAGGTCAGACCCGTTCCAGGGGAAACCCTTTTTCCTAGGGCAGGCTTGGCCTCATGCCATCTGCAAGGTGTGGTGTCCTCTTGCAGTGTCAGAGGGTGTCACCTTAGTGGAACAGCATAAAGACAGCCCTTGCTGACAAACTCTTTCCATCATTGTTAGTCAAAGAGCCTGATTAGGAAAGTACGTCAACAGCAATTTAGCTGAACAATGATTGACCCAGTCATCGATCTGTGGGGGACAGGCGACCTGTTTGGCAGAGCTGGTGGCAGAGTTGTGCAGTGCTCTGTGTCTTCACAGGCTGCTCTTCACTTGGCATGTGCAGTGGACTCCTGCAAAGTGTGGCAGGGCACAATTCAGAAAGCTCCCATCTTGAGCTACGCTGAGCTGCTCTTGGAATCTTCACTTTGATTCTGCTCTGGCAAATCTCATGGTTAATGATGGTCCATTTGCTTCTTCAAGGAAGGGACAACATGAGACGTCTGTAGGATCTGGCTCAGTGTTATCTTTACTGTGGCATTTCTACCCTGCAGATGCTCAGGGTGGTGGAATTTTGCTCAATAGGTCACCATCCTTCTATTTCCTGCTGGAAAACATAGTTGCTTTTTCATGTTTGCTAGAATTAACCAGTCTGGAGGGAATTAATTTCCTTTTAACTACCTAACATATTTGGGCTCTGATTCATTCTCATATGATGCCTTCTCTTTTAACAAGTGTGTTTGATGCCTTCAGATAGACATATAATCACTCTCTGTGATGTTTGTTCTCTTTTAAGCAATAATGGTTCTCTGGGTGAGTAAATCCAAGAAGTGGCCGTGAGCAGAGTCTGCCGTTGCCTGCACTACTTTCCCCAGGTGTTGCTCACAGACTGCGTCAATCCAGGTGCAATTACATCATCTTCAGAGGCCACATGGCAGTTACAGATGGTGCTGGGAAGCAAGGAAAAAGATTTCCAATAAAGCAGTCAGAAGGAGATGATCACTGGAGCCTTTCTGATTTTTAAGAGCTGTTCCTGCCAAGTGAATAGCACAGCATCACCATGACATGTGGGATCAGGTTTTCTCTTTCTTTTACTGCTGCTTTTAGTGAGCTTGTAAGTCAGTGCAGATCAACTCACCTTGGGCTAGGTTTCAGGCTGATGTTTCCTGTTGCAGCAAAGGTGGTTTACAGGTTTGCTGTGTTTTGTTTTCATAGGTGTTGGAGGGAATCTGGTTGCCATCCAGGCCAGCCGTATTTCCACATTCCTGCACTTCTGGAGCATGCCTGGTGTTTTGCCATACAAGATGAGGCAGAATTGGCCCAACCCATGCACCACATTCTTCTCATCAGGTAGACCTTGAACCCTAGGTGTCCATGTCTCAAGGCCTGTCATCACAGATAGCTCCTTTATCAAGCCTGGTTGGCAAAGGACTAGGTGGGTTTCAAAGGCAGAACTCCCTTTTCCCCCTTACAGGGAAGATACTCAGATTGGAGAGGAAGCATCTTTGCACCGGGTGGCTTGAAAAAAAAAGCTTGTGGTATATGTGCTCACAGGCAAGCTAAGAAACTGGCCTTCAGGGAGCACTAAAGAAAGTAATTGAAAAAAGAATCTCGGATTTGATCTAACAGAAAGTCATTTTAACCATGGCCAGCCTAGAGCTATCACCTCTGGACAGGGGTGAATAGAGCATAACCTTGCCGAAAATCAGCAGTTCTTCCATCTTCAGCAGTGGATAAACCTAGGCATCAGCAAAACTGGATTTGAGTCTGTTGTCTTTTTAGATTGCAAGTTCCTCTTGATTTTCCCTGCTAGGCTGGGAGTTACTACTAAAACAAACTAAAAACTGGGAAAGTTGGTTGCAGTAAGGCAGAGCAGAAGCAGTGGGAAGCAGAGAGCAACTGAGAGGAGTGTTTGGAAGAAGTGTAGTGGATCAGCATGGAGCACATCTTTGGCACATCGTTTCAGTGCCAAACTAAGCTGCTGGGCTGATACTGCAGATGCTCCAAGCTGCTACATGATCTAGAAAAGGCATTAGCCATGTGGTTGGTGGGAGGGGACAAGTCTATGCATTATAATCTGCAGCTATGTTCTGTCCTCACCACACTGCAGCCACTGTCATTGCTGTTTCTGTCTCTGTCCACTGCAGAGGTGAATTCCAAGTCAGCCCGAGTTCTGTTCCTCCTGGTTATCCCAGGGCATCTCGTGTTCCTCTACACCATCCATCTGCTCCAGGGAGGCCACACATCTCTGTCCTTCACCTTTGTGGTGCTCTTTCTGACTGCTGCTTTGCTGCAGGTAAACCCAAAATTCTCCTCCAAAAGGAACCTCTCAGATACTGTGAAAACAAAAGAGTCTGCAGGCTAAACAGGAGTCACAGTAAATCATCCAACAGCAGCCCACATTTCCAGTCACTTCAGTTGTACTTCCTACCAAGCATTGTGCATTTTCCATGGACCAGTAATACTTAATACTTACTCAATACTTTGTGGGTCTTGTTTCCCACATAAGCACAACTGCTCTTAAGGGTGAGTGAGAGATCAGAAATGAGATGAGGAACAAGTTACCATCATCCACTGAGCTGCGGTAAGTGTGCAGAGACACTTAACAAGGAGGAACCTCTTGCTGTAGTCGTACTTTTTTTACCACATTTACTCATTGAGTCTCTAAGCACCAGGTATTTCTAGACTGCCACTGGTCATCCCAGTAAGGGGCAAGGAAGAGGCTGTAAACCCCAGACGGCAGATTTCCCCGCTCATTTTAGAAACTAGTTTCACATGTTGTGGTAAAGACGTGGGGACCCCTGTGGACAAGTTCATACGGGTCAAAAGGGAAGGGAAAACCCAGGCCTGAGACGTTCATCTTCAATAGTAAAAGTTCTGGGTTGGCAATGGGCAGTTCATCCAGTTTTCCAGCCTGTTCCCTTTCACTGTTTTGCCTGACCTGTAAACTTTGTCATCTTACTCAGAAATTCATGTGGCTGTTGCTTGAACTCACAGAGGCTCTGCCTTTGCTTGTGCTTTTGAATGAGTCGTTCTCTTATTTGTAGGGTGACGTAGCTGCCTTCTCACTTTGTCTTACAAGCAGCCTCGTGTCTGTGGGTAAATTCCTTGTGTGTGTAAACAAATCAGTTTTTCTTGACCTTTGCACAACCTTAAGCCCAGCAGCACAACCATAGTTGTAAAGAAAAATATTTATTTTTCTCTTTATGCATGAAGGTAACTCCTCAACTAGAACCAAGCATGAAAATACACGGAATAAATGACAGCGTAAAGAGCAGAATCCCAGCAACGCCACTGACCCTGAAAGATTCCCATGGAGGCCAATGGAGGAGGAATACGCTCAGCCTGGTTATTTATTCCCCTCCATTGTACTTTACAAAGAAAGACAGACAGACAGAGAGGGGGAAGCTTGGTTCAGCGGGAGGAAGCCCAAAGAGAAAGATCAGAGGCCTAGAAAACATGACCTCAGAGGAATGATTGAATGGACTGGTGTTAGCTAGTCCACAGAAGAGAGGCTTGAGAAAAACCTGGTTAACAGCCTTTAAACTACCAAGTTTCTTTAGGGAGGGCCAGTAACATTTCCTCTGTGGTCACTAAGGATGAGACATAAAATCATGGGTTTCAAATGGAAAAAGGCAGTTTTATGTTAAACCTTGGAAAAAACAAGAATATGAAAAAAAAGCTGCGGGACTGATTGTTTGGAGTGTGGCTTCTCCATTTTGAGGGTTGTTCAGCACAGGTTAAACAAACAACCATCAGGGAAGTCGCGAGCATATTTGATCCTGAGTTGAGACAGAAAAATGGTCTGTATAAAACTCTTGAGTTTCCATCCAGCTTTAGTTTCTGTGATTCTGTTATTTAATTTGCTTCCCACATCTCTCCTCCTCCCTCTCCCCTCACCCAGCTTGCTGTTTTCACCTTTAGAAATGATGCTTCTGGCTTTGGTTCCTGTTGTGCTGCAGTCTCCCATGGAGGGACCACAGATGTGGGGTGCAAACTCTATCTCCCTTCTTAATTCAATTAACTAGACAGTCTTTAATCTTTAACTGAAGTATTTTTTTCCTCCATCTGTTTATCAGAATGAGGAATGAAATAGGAATTAAAAGAAATCACAACAAAGATTTTAAAACTGTTGAGATAAAAAAAAAATTGTTTTCTTTTTTTAACATGTCAGTGCTGCTTGGGATAACTTTGATGTAAAAACTGCCTCAAACTCCAGTTGTCCACTGAGACTTTTAGGAAAAACAAAGTAGACGAGATTTGAATTTCTAATGGCAAAAAGGAAGAAGAGAAGAACTCTGCCTATACAGACTTATCCTCTGGGGCTGCCTGCTTATTGGCAGCAGCCCTGTTTCTTCTGGAGTGAATGGGAGCACTCCCATTCATGGCATTGGCAGGGGGAACTGTACCTTTGGGAGATGTCTGGTGTGGCCAGACTCCCATTTTGGACCATGGGATGCCAGTGAGCAGTTAAAGCATGGTCCCCATGCCTGTGGCTGACAGCAAGGGGCTGTGGCACCTGGGTGATGCCAGGCATTACAGTCCCCAAGGGTTTGAGGCAGCCTTACCCATCCCGGGACAGCGGTTCTCTGGGGAAGGTGTTACCTCTCAGTGATCCCTGTTAGCCTCTGGTACCTTGGCTGTGGCCACATTTTGGTTTTCTGTGAATTGAGGGAGGCTGTGGATTACCTTCTTGCTGCCTCACAGCAGGGTCTCTCTTGCCTCTCCTCAGGTGGGAATCCTGCTCTATGTGGCTGACCTAATTGTGCGGCTGATGTGGAGGAAGGCGCTGGATCCAGATAATTTCTCCATCCCCTACCTCACTGCCCTGGGGGATCTCCTGGGCACTGGATTCCTGGCCATCTGTTTCCACCTGGTTTGGCTCATCCACGGCGCAGACATGAACCTGGGGAACTGAGAGACCGTGTGCGGCTCCACATGACTCGTATGACATGGTGCTTTCCTCTAGGACAACAGAGCACTTGGTGATGAGCACTGGGTCACCCAGTTGAATTGGGCCTCCCTACCAGCCCCGATGCCCCATTTCTCCTCCCCATTGTGCCTTACAGCTGGGTTTGCCTGACCTGAGGAATCAGCACCCACAGCCTCACACCCTCAAGTGAGCAAACCAGTTTTAAGCAGCCCCTGCTGCTCACACCTATACCCAGCAAACAAGGCACTAAGGAGCATTTGGACCATTTGTCATGAATGAGCATTTTGATTGGTTTCAGTCCCTGGCACTGACACAGCCCATGAGGCCACTCCAAAGCCTGACAAGGACACTGCAGCCGATCCTGCAAGTGGGTGTTACAACGTGTCCATCAGACTCTGACTTTCCATCAAGGAAAATTCTTTATTCACCCCCCCCTTTTCTCTCCCGTCTCATCCCTGGAGGAGGAGAGCAGACAGGTTCTTAAACTTGTCTCCTTGACATTGCTGAGATGTGTAGGATCTGACACAGTGAGCTCCTCACTGGCTTGTGCCCAGTGGGAGGTTATCTAGGGATACCACTTACCTGCCCTGACAGCGTTCCTGTTTTCTGACTGACAAGCTGGATTAATTGCATTCTGGGGGTAGGAAGGTTTGTTTTTACGGTTTATGAAGTGTCCAGTAGTTAAAGTGTTTATAGAAACATGAATAAAGTGGTTAAAAAAGGTAATGCTGTGGATCTGTGGGTGTTTTTTTTCTTGCCATGGCTCTGCCTGTGTCTAGTTCAAACATGTCAAATAGAATTTCTTGCTTGCTTTTTTCTCATCAATTCAGGGTTAGATGACACAATTTTAATTGGCCTTCAGGAGAACCAGTGTTTCCTAACCAAGAGCAGCCTATTGCATCCCACATGTTTCAGGTTAGAATTAAAGCCCATTCCCTCTCCCCCAGTTGCCATCCACTCATTAACAGCCACTCTGCAACGAGTGTAAAATCTGTGTGTGCATAGGACTGTGTTGGGCTGGGTGGGGATTTGGCATGTGATTCCTTAGGTCCTCACTCCAGAGTGGCTGTCTTGTGCTACCAGGAACACACCAGGGAGGCTGGTAGGGCCAAAAGCAGCCAATTCCCAGTGAAATTGAGGAAGCAGTAGGGTCTTCCAGATAATGAGATGCCCAAGAGTCGGGAGTTCAGGATGCTGGTCAAACCTTTGAAAAATGCTATGAGGCCTCAACTTTAATAATTATCTGCCTTTGTACGTGTTGGAGGAGGGAAAGGGGGTGGTCAAGTCCCCCAGCCTGCCGGCAGACAGATGCCTTGTTCAAGCACCTGCCAGCTCTTAAATACTTAAATTTGAGCTGCGTTGGGTGCCTACTGCCTTGGGTGTTTCTTTGTTCCTGGTGCTGCTTCTATCTTCCAGAGCTGCTGCAAAGCTGAGGCCCTTGCACAGGATCAACAGATGGCTGAAGGTCCCTAGCAGCAAAAGCTGCTCAGCTCTGGGCTGCCAGGCGTGGGGAAAAGCACTCCCTGGAAAAACAAATAAGCTGTTGCGTCCTCCCTCTCCAAGCCACCTCTTCTTTTTTGTTATAAAGGATATATTTATTTCACGCTGCCTCGGCTGAAGAGTATGCACACACCAGCTTCATGGTGGGGGAGATTTCAGCATTCGAGGCACACGCTCCCCCCATCTTGGGCCTCGTCACTTTATCTCCCGCTGCAGCCTGTGTGCTGTCAGCTCTGCTCGGCTGCGCTGCCGTCGGCCCCGAGCACCCACGTGTGATAACTGCAGCAGCAGCAGCTGAGGGGGCTTGCAGGGAAAGCAAAGCAAGTGTCTGATTGTTGGTCCCGGTTTGCGGGGGCTGCATTGGGAGATACGTACATGTATATTTTAATAACTTGAGCTTGGTGTTTTATTTTGTGAACCTTTATTAGCTCCAAATTGGCACTTACTTGAGCAGTCCTGGCAAATAACTCCTCTTGCCTCAAGACCACTTTTTCTCCTCCTTGCTGCACATCCCGTCTGCCTTGGAGAGGTCCCCTCCAGACCTTGATACTTTTGATTCTGGCATGAATCAGGTAAGGCTGGTCCTAAGGCCAAGCTGCTGAGGACACCTCAGGCTCCCAGACACATGCAACTCTTTTAATAGCACAGATTTACCCCTGCTCCCTCCAATCCTTCAAAAGTACCAGACCTGAGTCCATGGCTGGTGCAAACTACAAGAGACTACTCCTCTGCCACATGATTTCAGCAAAGCCCTGGCACTGGTGCCTTCCTTCATCAGGGGATTTCTGAGCAGAGCTTGGCTTGTTCTGTCCACTGGTGATAGAGGAGACAGATGGGAACATGTAAAGGATGCCATCTGTGTCCTACTTGTGTGACCCAGCTGGGCTGGGGTGACCTATGCTGAACCTTGTCCACTCTGGGCTTGGGGGTTCCCTCTTGCAGGAGGCACTGGGGCTGTCAGCTGATGTGGGGAGATTACCAAGGGCACAGCAAGATACACTGTTCTTCAGGGTACCCCTTGGTGGGCAGCCAAGCATCAGCCTTGTGCCCATACACTTAGTGCAGGGAACGCACTTAAGACTAAAAATTGCTTCCAGCCTCCAGAGAAATGATATAACCAAAGGAAATGGTTTCAATAAAAAGGGATTTTTTTCCCCCTCTTTTTAAGGGCAGCAAAAGGCTAGTTATTTGGCTGTTCAACTTGTTTACTCTTTTCTCTTTCCTCTTTTTCTTTCCCTCCCTGTGCAAATGAGAAAGGGCCTTTTCTAACAAAGTTTTTATGTAACCCTGGAGCATGGTGTAGATTAGCATTCCTGTGACTCCATCTGAATCTGCTCTTCTAAGAAAGCTCCCCCAGCCCTTCTGTGAGCAGGCAGCACCTGCCCCTGGCACTGTCTGCCTCGGTGGCACTGTGTAGGGCCCCCCTCCCAGCAGGGCAACAAGCCACTGAGGTATCAAGGCATTGTACCCCTTCCCTGCCCTTAAAAGCAGAGATCTGGTGTTTAAATGCCTGCAGGATCCTCAGCTTTTAAGAGCTTTCAGTACATCACAGCAGGTCCTACCTGGTTTTATGCACCCCGTGGTGTTATATCAAAATTATTGCGCTGGGGAGGAGGTTTGGGAGGGGTTTGCTTTCCTCCCTTTTTCTTCACAAATTCATATAGCTTCAGAGCAAACCTGCGTGGGTAGCAAAGCACAGATGGGGTGTGTGGACATTCCACAGTGATTTGTGTCTTTAATCTAACCCAGCAGGGAAGTCTCTGCCAGCGGAGGGCCTGGCTTCTCTGCTGCTGTCCTTGTGTTGTTACTGTGCCCAGCTTTTCACTGGGTTGTAGCCGCCCTGACAGTCACCAGCACCTGTGTTGGAGCTGACTGTGACTTTTATCTGTATTTATTCCTCACAGCTCACAAATAAGCAACTTCCTTAAAAAGCTGGAGGTGAGAGAGGGAGCTCCTTGGTGCCCTTTAGTCCTTGTCTGCTGACCTGCCCACTTGGGCTCAGTGCTTGACCTGGACTGAGAAACCCATCAAAGGCTATGAGGTCCCAGTCGAAGGCTTACCTTTGTTTTAATCTCCAAGAGGAAATAAAGCAAATGCAGGATGACAGCAGAAGAATAAGACTGTAGCTGGTTTTGAACACAGCAGAAAACAAACTTGCTTTGGGTTGGTTCCCCCAAGCCTGGTATAGCCATCAGTCAGCTGATCCAGGTTGTAGTAGGAGTCAGTGAAAAAATGTAAAATAATAATTTTTTTCATCTCCGTTGTTTTTCCTTCACGCTGTATTAGCAGCAAGGTTTAGACTGTACTGAGATCAGCCACTAGTCATTTCCCAAATACACTAAATCCCAAATTCATGTCAGTGCTGGGGGATGAGGGGTGAGGAAGGTCATGGGGGTTTGGGAGGGGGCAGGCGCCTGTCCTGCACCACCAAAAGGCCGGCCTGTTGGGATGCCGGGGAGAACCCAGGAGGGTCATTCAGGGGGTCCCTCATTCCTGGCTGCAGTAGGGTTTCTTTTTACAAACAATGAAGGAGCTGTCACCAGCCATAGAGGGAGATGGGAGCAGGGGGTTGTTTTCAGGGATAGTCAAAAAAAAAACATATCCTGCTGCTTTAAAACCCAGCAGTGATGACTGGAACCCATAAATCAGGTGGGTTTGTTGTTGTTTTGTTGGGTTTTTTTTCCGGACCTGTGGGCTG